>WBZZ01001870.1:5000-20000 GCA_019918135.1 Paulinella micropora
CCTCTCACATCGAACGGTCGGAAGCAGCGACATAGCAACGGAAGTCGCTCAGTGCCAAGAAAGAAAAAACCACAAACATTAATGGCAGGCTGCTCTCGAGGAAGCTGACTATGCAAGGCATCGAAACCTCGCGCTGTTTCGCTTCTGTACGAGCCTTTTTCGTGGGTTGGGACATGACTTCGCTTATTTCCATGTTGCGAAAAAAAGACGACAGGCCGGACTTGCTTTTTTCGTCCGTATCACCTTTTTTGCGCAACAACATCATGTCGTCGCCGTGGCATCGTCATTTCGTCGAGCGTCGGCTCATCACTAAGTACAGGGATGTACTTGGCAATCTCGTGGATGCAACTCCCCACGATTTCCATCCCAATTCAAATCTTTTTTACGATTTTCCTGAGGTGCCTCTGCTTCTCTTCGGACACATGTCTGCGGACAATCCCAACGAAACCTACCATGTCCTCTTCAGGGCGTATGGCTACCATCTTATGTCTGGTCGTCAGTGGGTCCGTTGCACGTGGGACGTCGACGACATCGGACTTCGACGCTTTTTGTACGAGTTTAACCCTAGCTGCCCCTACTGCTTTGACGGTCTTGACTTCTGCATGAGCTTCTGTGTGGACTCGTAACTGAGCTCTTAAGCTCATTGAAACTTCAAGTTTTATTATTAAATTAAATTGTTTCCATCTTGTATTTGAAACGTAATTAGCAGAATTTGTTTATTTTAATAATGCCGGCACGGTACTTCTACACAGTTTGCACACTTGTTGACTTCTGGCATGGAAATAGTGTCTCCATCAAAATGTAGCTTTAATAAAACTGTTCTGTCTCCATACAATGATAGATCTCGGTGAGGGGATTCAGAATATATATAAGTTTAAGGGAAAATAATAAGTAGTTTAGGAGTTGCATCAATTCAACTGGTCCGTCCGTTACTCACCGACCTACACACATATTCGAAATGACCTATCTCCATGAAACCTTGACACTTTTCAGTTCTGTCAAATTTATTTACATGAATCTTGATCAGAAGAATTTAATAATTCAAGAAAATACAATGTTTCGTCATCATGGGAGATGGAAATAGTCAAAAAGGCTTGTATGGGACCACAGGCCTCTTGCACTCAGTGCAAGTAAGTTCCCTGTCGAGATCGCTTGTCATTTCTTTCTGGTAGATAGGGCAGAGGAATGTAGGCTTGGGAGGCTGGATTGTTGATGTGCTCTTGGGTGGAATGGGGACGCAGGCGTCTTTGAAGAAGAGGCTGTTGCCACCCGCTCGTCTGTCGTCTCGGTGTTGTACGAGTCTTGCCATCATCTTTTTGTGGTAGAAAATGAGACTGTTGTGATCCTCGATGAGGTTGAGTAGCATTCGTTCGTCGTGCTTGGCCCTCTCCACGCAGTAGTCGCATTGACAGCCTTCACAGATGGTGTCTGACATGATGTGGCCTTCTTTTTTTTGCAGTGTGTGCAAAGTAGTGCCTTTTTTGGACCACTTACAATTTGAATCCTGTCTTGTGTGGGGGAAGTGTACTGATGTTGTTGGTTGGCTTTCGTGGTGGCCGTGTAGATGTAGGACCCTTCTTTCCTTTGTTGCTCTTGGGAGGGCGAGTACTCTTACTGCTCATTTTTTGTTAGTGTGTTACAACTCTCTCTTTTACAGAAAAAAAAAAACTACAAAAACAAACAAAAAGCTACCTATAGAAATATATAATGTATATATTTTAGTAAACATATACTATAATTCTATAGGGGTCGAACCACTGACATCGTGTGCGCACACGCTGACTCAGCCAACAGAGCCAGGCATGAACATGCATGCACATACATTATAGCAACTGCGAGCTACATGGTATAGTAGACATCATGCAAAAACATGTATGCAAAATGCTGAACCATGTTGTTGAACACATCTCGTCTGATGTATACTTCGTTTTTGTATTTCCATCCCAGGCTGTTGCTGTCACGAATGTAGTCAGATATCCTTGGACGTGGCACTGGATACAAAGATATAGACTCCCATCGACGATAATATCTTCTCTCTGTAGGGTAGGAGCTACGACCAAGAAGTTCTTGTGCTTGGTCGAGGCGAAGAAGGTCATGAGGGTAGAATGTTTCGTAGTAGTGATCCTTGCAGTATGGTTCATTGGTCTTCTTGTCTATGTACATGGGACATTTCATGCACATTTTCTCGTGGCCAGCGATAATGATGTTCAACAGGGACTGCTGTGGCAGATTGGAGCTGTAGATAGGCTTCTTGCACTCCACGAATTCCTTTGTCAGTCTGTCCATTAGTATCCCATGAACGAAGAAGATCCTTGATTTAGTTTTCGCTTCTTGATTGCTCTTGCCTTCATGTTGTCAAGTAGGCCACTTTCCTTCATGGCAGCCAGCAGTCTGACGAATTCTCCCAAGTAGAGGTAGTCCATCACCACACAGCCCACATCACTCTTAAGGAAGTCCATCCTTGCTTCCTTTGGGTTTTCGTAAAAAAAAGTAGTGGATGCACAATCCCTCTGGTTGAAAGGATTTGTATACCCCCTATGAATATTATAATAATATAATTTTAAAAACGTAATATTCACTCATTTTATACAGATCCTTTCAGTATGTTCACAATGCTTACCTCCCAGTCATGCTCAATGCTTCCCAGTCAAGCATTGTGCGCATCCGTTACTTTTTAAAGAAATTTTCGAAAAAATTTCTGTGGTGGAGAATGGCTTTTTGAATTTTTGAAATGCGCCCCGAGGGTTCCCATGACCTGCGACTCAAGAATATGATAGAGCTCATCGAGACGAATCGAATGCAAAAAGAATTATTGAAAAATCTCGAGTATTGCACTCGCTACGATTTTTAGATCACCTACCACCAGTCATGCTAGTCAGTCCGGTCCGGCCACCGACCCCTTTAGGCACCAACCAGTTTTTTTGAATTTGTTTGTCCGTTTAATTTTTTTTGAATCACTTTCAAGCTTTTTGCAAAGCCAACAAGTGCTCCTCTGCCTAACTCTTTCGGTAAGCCATTCCTCTCCTCCTACACACACACACCCTCCCTGCTGTTGTATACATAGAAAATGATGCAAGAATTCGAATGTGATCGCCATGGTGTTGTTTCCGTCTTCTATGGAACTTGCTACCCTGGCAACGTACATCGAAACATGGCCACCCTCGAAGAGTTCAGGGCAGAGCACAAGCACGACATGATCCTGACGAGCTTCATGAGAGTACACGAATCTCGTACCACCTTCAGGTATGTTGCTGACACCCTAGACACTTTCGATGTAGCAGTCAGGAGAGTCCTTGCGTCTGACGACAGAAACTTCTGGCATACAGTCTTTTTGGAAGGGAGAGAAGTAGGATTGAAGATTGACATTGACTATCCGACTGACGAAAACGAACAGGGCAAGGACTATCTGGTACGCATGTTCATGAATGTCATCATTGGTGCCATCGACCTCACTTTGGGAGAGGATTTGGAGATTATCAACGCAATTGCAGCGACTGATCACGACAACTACCTCGTCTGCTGTGACCTCAAGCACCCTGAAAAGCTGTCTATGCATGTACATTGCGATCACATTACGTTCACAGACGTCAGGCATTTAGCTAGGTTCATGCGACGGGTCCGTGAGCATATACAGGTCACTGAACCAGGGCTGGCTGACGCAATTGATTTGGCTATCTACGCTGCCAACAAAAGCATGAAGCTGCCTCTACAGAGAAAGTCAGATAATAGACAGCCACAGGTGATTTTCCCTACAGGCTTTGGTCTCTCAGATGATTGCAGCGACGAGATGGCCATCAGGATTGGCTTTGCACACAAGCCTGCTTTTCCTGATGAGAGAGCGATCGTAGACTACGATGACATGGAACCTACCGAGCTGGACGATGAGCTTAGCAGTAGAATAAAGCAGTCCATCATCGAATGCGGTGGCTACGGTCCAGAGCAGAATGGCTTTTTCCAGGTCATCCCACGCAACGGCCACGGCAACACTTGGGTCGTGCAGTTCAGGAGTAAAGAGAGAGAACGCGCCTGCATTGTGGATCAAGACAAGACCCATCGAGGAACTTCGGATGGTAAGAGAGGAAAGTCAACTATGATCCAAATGGTCGGTGACAGGAAGTTCCGTGTCGAGTGTCTTGCCTGCAACCAGAACACAACTATGGACCTCATGCAAGACGAGGACAAGGAAGACCTTGAACGGGAGGCGCAAGAGGAGACAGATGCAATGAGCGAGAACTCGTACGAAGATCCGCGACACACGAGGCGAGTACGCATACAATGCAGACTTCAAGATTGGCGACGATCTTCCAGACGCAACCGTACGAGATGCCATGAGAGAACACACCGAAGCGATCAAGAGGGTAACCAACATCTTCAACAAGTACTGGGGGAGAATCATGAGTCGCGAGAAGAAGAATGGCAAGAAGAAACGTCGCCTCAACGAAGCCAAGGGGCCATCGTTCGACGAACTCAAGGAGATTTGCTGTCGCCCTTGAGGCGTTTATGAACAACATCACAGGCTTCATGAATAAGTGGCTCTGTGAAGTCCGCCTGGGCAGCAAGTACGTCATTGCATGCTACGAACCACACGCCAGGACTTGGATGATGAGGCAACGCCAACTCTTGGGAGAAAGAGTGTGACACCGACTACACTCACACTTTTTCATTTATGACGGCAAGTGGAGGCTTCGGGACAGCTGTGCGCTCCTACAACTACATGTGGCGCAGGAACAAGGATAGACGAGTGGCGACCAGCATCAACGTGTGCTTCAGGCCTGAGCAGCTGGAGGCGGGAGTACTCAACGTCTTCACGGGGCTCGACATCTCTCGTGCCAGAGTCAATGCTGATCTTGGAGAGGAGGACCCTCAGGTCCTGCGTGCTGCAGTGACACCCTACATTCGCTACCTGCAGTACATCGTCTGCCAGGGGGATGCCGCACGCTACCACTACCTGCAGAAGTGGATCTACGAAGTGATTGTCGAGAAGCGCAAGCCGGAGACAGCCATCGTGCTCATCGGAGACCAAGGCACTGGCAAGACTACCTTATGCCATTTCCTGAGGAAGATCGTAGGTGACCGTTCTGCTATCTTTGTCAACAAGTCGAGCGAAGCGACGGGCAAGCACAACTCGCACTTCGAGGGCAAGATGATTGTCTTCGGAAGAGGCAGTCCACTCCACCGACAAGAAGGGAGTCAACGTGCTGAAGGACCACATCACCAACGACGTGCTCCTGATTAATAGGAAGATGGTTCCTCAGTATACGGTACGCAACAACATGGCCTTTGTGTTTACTGGGAACAGCGTACATACAGTCTGCAACGAACACAAGGACCGCCGCTTCGTGTTCTTTCAAGTGTCGCACAACATGCCGAAAGCGCAGGCCGAGCAGTATTTTGCGAAACTCAACAGCGTGGATCCGATCGTCGTCGCTTGGTACTACTATATGCTCTATCGTGACGAAAAGCAAGTGAACCTTCGCGTGGATATTCCCAAGACCAACAACATACTGCACTTCGAAACCGCGCTGGCCACCGCACCTTACCACATACAGTTCATCTACGAAGCGTTGACCAACAACTTCGAGGCAGTACGACCACTGGGCAAGGTTGGGTGGCTTGAACAATACAAACGCTGGGTTTCTGACCACAGGCTGCGCGGCAATACTTTCGTAGTGAGCTACTTTATGGAGAAAGAACTTGTGGCGTACACCAACTGGGACAACGAGGCGGGCACGATGCTGCAGACGTGCACACAAGAAACACAGCTCGCCAAGTTCCGTGCGGCCCTCACCGACACTGCCTACGTCCCGCTGGGTGGGAATGTAGGGTAGCCACAGAACCTACAGGGACGACCACTCTGCACAGGCTGTCCGGATGGTTCCATTCTTGCTGGCAGTTCGCGTTGATTGCAGTTGGGACATTGCATCATAGTACTATCAGAGTCATCATCGTCGAAACCACGTGTCAACTCGTCCGGTCTGAGCCCACATCTCGTACAGGGATAATCAGGAATAGGTTCTAGTTCCCCTTCCATTATGGTTGGTGCTGCTGGCACACTGGCGACACTTCTGCAATAACGACATCTCAGAAAGTGTCGTATGGCTCCCCGCATCGACCCACAACCCATGCATGGAACTCCCAGTGGCACTTGTACTCTGTCTGCATTTCTTACAGGAAGCATTCTTTGTAGACAGACAGGACACACCCCTAGATTTCTTCCCGCTGCTAAGCGTACTGGACGCGTATTATTAAATGGATCATTAATCTTACAAACATTAGAACAGTACCACCGGCCTAAAACCATACCGGAGCCGTCATGTGGATCTGAGCTATGACAAACTGCACAGGACGGTCCTTGAGGCGGCGAGGCGAAGCAGACGAGGCAGGCGAAACAGGCACATCGGAAATAGCACCAGGCGAAGAGGGCGGGCTCTGGCTTAGGACATCGGAATAGCAGGCGAAGCGGGTGGAGCCGGCTTATGGGCTGTGCAACAATACCACTGGCCGTCGCTAGTTTCTCCGCTACCAGATGATGATGATGCACCCTGAACGAACACGTTTGTACAACTTGGCTCAGCACATCTGTGCTTAGGATTTACTTGCAGAGGCGGCAATAGCGGCGGAGGCGGCGTCGGCATCCGCGGCGGCGGCTGCTGCAGCTGCGCTATATTTTTACAGTGCTCGCATGCGCCGTTCTTTGGTTTCCAGTAAATCTTTGGTAGGTGCAGTTGGCACTGCTCCTGCTTTAGCACATCTCTGGGAGTGTCTGCTGGCCATCCCTTTTGGTGCTTATACTTAACTATAATTTCTTCGCCCCGCTCAATATCTCGATATGCAAGGAACACGACTCTTACTGGCAAGTTCGGTTGTCTTTTATACAATTTGGCCTCGTTCTTGTGCATTACAGAGAATCCCGACCCGCGCTCTAACCTCAAGAACATCGCGTTGTATTCATTTGCACTTTCCGATCCGTTCGCAAACGAACCACCTCCCCTACCAATAGCTGGCAAATCCTTTTCTGACCTCAAGCCGACAATGCATTTGCGAGCGTTATCAAGCAGCGTAACTAGCCAAGCACTGTGCTCCAAATTATCTAGCTCTTCCGGGTTTTTTGCATAGCTAGCCAGTTCCTCTCCGTCATATTCAGTTATGACATAGCATCTGGGAAAGAAGTGATCGGCAAACAGTCCGTATCCTCTGTTTTCCGACCCGCTGAAACGCAGAGAAACACCCTCGCCTATCTTTGCAAAAAACGGGAGTCTTTGCTCACTCAAACGGTCACTTCTGAAACGATCTTTGGTATTTCTCGGCCAGTCACGGATGTACGCAGTCGCCGGTGTGTATCTCCTCTTCCACAGTATCTGAGTCTTGATTTCTTTGCCATACCACTTTCCGTAATTCCAGAATAGCTCTGTCCCCGCTTTGATCACTTTTACGCCAGGCCTCATCTGCAGCTTGTTGTCTTCAGTAAACCGCACGTTCCAGCCTTTGCTGTCGTGATTCATGACCGATGTCCAGTCTCCATACACAGTCGCGTCGATAACTAGCTTGTCCTTGAACTCACACGCGTAGGGAGCTTTTCGTCTTGCTTTGTCAAAAGCAGCCTTTGCATCGGGGCTTGTGTACTTGCGCCCGACGTAGTTGATCCTCATATTATTCAGTGCACTCGCAGGTATGTCTATTTTCGCAAAGACTCCCCAGCCCACTCTGTCCTTAGTCGGGTTGGTTACGTTTATACTGCTTTCGTCGATGTATAGGTACGTATCCGCAAATGTCTTGTTGTCTGCATTCGGCGGGACATCTTCCGACTGACCAGCAAGGATCTTGGCTCGTTGTGTGTCCCCTGCTTTTATCTCTTCCTCCGTTACTACCGGGCATGTGTCATACAGCTGCGGTTGCATTACCAAGAGGCCACGCGCGACAAGCTCTCTGCACCTCGCAGAACAGAACGGTGACTTCTTCTCCTCGCACTTCGGCCTCCCACACTTAGCATTATTATTCTTCTTCCTCTTCTTCCTAGGCGGAGGCGGAGGAGCGGCAGGACCGGCGTCACGGCACTTCTTTGAACAGTACCAGTTGCCATCGGCTCCCAAACCGGATCCACCGCTAGAGCTTGAAGCACGACTCTTGCAGTGAGCACAGCCGTCGATAGCTTTGACTTCGTCGTCGTCGTCGCCGCCGGAAGGCGCAGGGTTCTTTGCATCCCACTCGTCGCGAGCTTGTTTGAGTTCGTTGTACATTGCAGCACGCATCGCAGTAAAGTCACGCATTGGGGCAGGCGGCATCAAGCAAAGATAGCTAGGGTCATTAGCTCCCTGCTGGATGTGGTGGAGTGTGTGTAGGCCACAGTCGTATCCGTTAGGCTGCTGGTCCACGCCGACCACGACATAGTCTGGGAAGGCAGCAGGAGCGTTCAGCCAGCCTGCATTCACGAGGTTTGTACACCACACCTTGATAGCCTGTCGCACTGCCTGATCGTCCTGTGGGAGCAGAGAGTCTAGCCAGAGGATAACGCTGTCAGTAACGCGGCGCCATTGTACTGCGATTTTCTGATCCGTTACTAGGTAAACTCATATGAAAAATGTAGTAAAAAAGCAAAAACAAACCTGTTAAACTAGGAATCACAACAGCCCAAAACAGGTTTGGACCATTGGAAACCTGAAATTAAACATAAAAAATCCAGGAAAAGTCATTTATGCATAAAAGCACCCAATGAGAAAAGCGGCCAAACTTGAAGGAACTTTGAACCGGATTACGGTACACAACCTTCCGGACCGTAAATGCTCCGGAAGCAGGTTTTGTAACAAAAAAACAACTAAACAAAATGTACGAAAGGATTATTTAATCAAAATCAACGGTAATCACTTTTATGCATAAAAGCGTCAAGTGTTAAAACACAGAGATTTTCACCACTTACTTCTTGACCTGCCTCGTGCACCCGCTCAATCTTGCCATTTGCCCGTCATCTTCATCCGGTGTTGCATCGAACAAACCGCCCCGCTCGGTCCGGGTTGCTACGATGAGACACTCGATGGCTGTCCAGTCAAAGATGGTCACAGTACCACACCGAAGGTTTTTTTTTTGCAACGAAACATGCCACATGAATTGGCACATTTTTCAAAAGATTGCAGCTGGTCGAGTGAAGATTTACAGAGACACTCTCTCCAGAGGTGACTCTATCCTTCCCTCACGAACCCGTGCCCATCAGCAGCTTGATGGCAGCTTCCCGGAGTCTGGTAGATGACTCACAGAATTTTTTCGGGCAGCCTCTTCCATTCTCGTTGCGCAATCGAATGCACGGATTCTTGACCGTGCGCGGCAGGAAATGTGGGGCACCTTCGAACCTACGGTGTTGTACTAATCGTGCCCAGTACTTGCTCTCTAGTTCTCTCCTTGGAGTCTCTTTCCCTCTCTACTCACTCTCTCTCTCTCTCTCTCTCTCTCTCTCTCTCTCTCTCTCCGAGTCTCTCTCTCTCTCTCTCTCTGTCTCTCTCTCTCTCTCTCTCTCTCTCTCTCTCTCTCTCTCTCTCTCTCTCCCTTTCCTCACACTTTTTGTGCTATCTGTGACCCTTTTGTCACAGCCCACTCGCCCCTCCTCTTTTGTGGGACTGCCTCTCCCCACTTCTCCATGCCTTCCCGACCCAGTTAGCGTGCCAGGGGGTGCTCCCTCTCTCGCCGTCTTCCCTTCCTTTGGCCAGATGATTGGGCTTTTTCTCCCTTTCTCCCCTGAGGCTCTCTTGCACGGGTTCTTAGTCCTAGGTCCACAAGTCGGGCCCATGGCCATTGCAGGTTACCTTGGCTATGTGGCGAGCGTCCACCACTTGTGCGTATGCTAGGCTATGCTACCTTGTGTCGCTTTCTCTGGCTCTGGTTTTCTTTACAGTTCTCTCCTTGGGCTTCCAGCGCCATGTGACTATTTGCTGGTGTTTGCCTACCCCATACTATGTTCTTAGTATCGCGCGTGAGCATCTCACTTTTTGCTCGGACACTGCTCTCATGGTCTTGGCGAGTCTCTACTCCTCCTTCCTCTCCCTTCTCTGTCTTCCTCTTCTCCCTCTTGGAAGGCTAGTTCTCCTCGCTCTTGTCTGCCTCTCGAGCTCTCACTACCTTTCCTCCTCTCCCTCCCCTGTTGTTGACCACTGTGCACGTCCTCTGGCTCTCTTTTCCAGTCCATATATATTTTTTGTTTTTGAGCCTCTGGGTCATATAGTGCAGTGAGCAAGCTCTGGCGTCTCGAATCGGCACGAGATGAATAGATTATTTTAACGAAAATCTTTTACGGTACCGTACTGATTGCTTTAATCGTACGTACAAATGTTGTTTAATAATTAATGTCTTACTAATCGTATAGCGGACATTAATACCGTAGGGTTCACTACCATTGGTAGAGTATGAGTTCATTGAGCAAATTATGACTAAAGTCTGAATGAAGAGCAAACCATTACAACAGTCAGTCACTGTCAATACGCTAGAGCTAGTAGAGCTAGTGACAAAGTCATGTAGGTATATATGGTATATATATTTTTGTATACTAGTACATACGAACACTAATATTTATATATAATTAAAAGAACTTGCTACTAGTATGCGTGAGTTATATACTAAGAAAGTGTGAGAGGGTGAGACTGAGGAAAATAATCAATTGAATATTCAGTGACTGTATGATGCTTGTGTTGCTATCAAAACATTTCAATATTTAGAGTTAAGTAAAGGAATCTTATTTTAATAAAACAGATTAAACAGCTGGTTTCATCAGAGCAAGGGGAGGGGAGGGGGGGGGGGGGATTTAGAAATGAAAGAAGTCAGAAGAAGTCAGTACAGAGGATAGCAGAGTCAGAGTTGAAAACCACAGATGATTAAGCCTCCTAACATCAGAGCAGCCTCTGTGTTTACATTATTAAAGAAAAAACAAAACCAAATTATGTGATATTTTACTTCAGAAAATGACTCTGAGAAGGAGAAGTCAGAAAAGAGAGAAGTAAAATAAATGAAAAATAAATTAAATGAGCTACATCTTAATATATATATATATATATATATATAACTTCTGGTGGATGGAGAAGAAGTGAGAAGATTATATGCCGGGTTCCAGAAAGAAGTTGGGACAGGGTTAGTAGCAGAGGAGCGGAAAAATGAGGAGCAAATCAACAAGCGAAGCTGCCTAGTGTTGGTCGTCAATGTTCATATTGGTGGGTGCGCTTCATCTTGCTGTTCTTGTTCGTAGCACTGCAGTTGCTCTTGTATTTGTTTTCGTTCGTGTTATTATTGGTGTTGTGGTTGATGTTGTTGGTGTTTAAGTTGGTGTTGCCATAGAGCTGTTGTTGTTCAGTGGGGTGCTTAAGTTGTTTTTGATATGGTTCTTAGCGTCAGTGGGCAAGCTGTGGGCACGCAGATGGGCCATGCAAACCTTGCAATAGTCAACCTTGCGTACGGCAGCCTCGACTCATCATGAGACAGTGTCTTGGTCATCCGTTAGGCGTTCAATTTTTCTGTCGGTACCGCAATGTCGTGTTGGGTTGGTGGAAGTTCGCGTGCAAATAAAACTGGGTTCCTTTGGGAATATCTAACACGAAACTTTGTGGCATGGTATCCACGATCAGCTCGAGCTTTCCCTTTGTTGGATCATACTTGAGGGTGACACCACACTTAACTGTGGGGAAGCCTACCCAACCACCCATACTTGGCGTATGTACTCCTCCAACATACACTTGGTTGCTGCATGCCCATGCATACGTTCCTGGCGCGCTGTAGCTGCAAGCGGGAGGACTTGGCGTAGAGCTAATGCCGAGCATGAACCACTGAGTTGGCAATTCCAACGTAAACTGAAGAGACACTGGATGATCGAGAGGCAAACCGGGACTGGCAGTGGCAGGCTGATGGCCATGATGTGACGACTGCTTCAGATTTTCCCCATCGTCAGTGATACCGCTTCCCAGCTGGGCCCATTTGAACTAAAACACAAACAAATCTCAGAACGACCACCGATTACTCCCCCCCCCCCCCCCCCCCCCGACACACACACACACACGACACGCTTTCCCTTCCACCGCCCTCGAGCCGCTCTCAATCCCTTCTCCGCAGACGCTACCTCAAAGAAGTTCTTCGTGGGGAGTTGCTCTGCGATTTTCACCTCCATTGGGAGCTTCTCTGTGATTTTCACCTTCTCTTGCACGACTTCCACCTGAAGTTGAGGGCACCAGACCACGGGAGACGAGTGCCATTGTACTTTGGCCAACAAACCAGGCCGCAAGGTGACTGCTTGGCCCACGTTGGTTTTGACGTAGTTGACTTCCACTTTGTTTTCCTCCTCTAAGGTTTTGATCCGTTTCTTGTGCGTCCCAATGACACCCGAAACCCTGGCCACGTCCATTGCCACTTGTTCAGACTCCTCATTAGCGTCCTCGAGACGCACCATCAACTCAGCTAATTCGGTCTGCAACGCCTTCATGTCCTCCTTGCGACGCGACAACTCCGTTTTGACAGTCTCCACCACTCGCTTGTGCTCTTCTGCTTTTGTGTCAGTCGAAGTAACTTTCTTCAGCTTGAGACCTCCCTCGACAAGTTGTGCTTCGACTGCGCCACTGCTGAGTTCCAATTCGACGCTGGCCTCTGAGGGCACCTTTCCCAACAGCTTGCTCGTGATGTCATATAGCTCACCAGCCACACTCATTCTCACTGTAAACACAAACAAGGTTTGGCTTTAAACTTTTTTTGCCTCTCTTGGCTTCTTTGTCTCTATTTGTCTCTCTTGGCTTCTTTGCCTCTCCATATTATTAGCATTAGCATAAGCATTACCATTATCATCATTATTACTATTATTATTTTTCATTATGGACACCGTGATAGCCCAGTGGTCAAGTAATACCATCTGGGCCCTGTCGCCAGTTCGATTCCCGTCGGTGCCACCAGTATTTTCATTGAACATACCGCTCCGTCTGGACCAGTATTTTCATTGAACATACCGGTCCGTCTGGAAGTGTTGGAACTGCCCTTGCGGGGGTGTCATTAGAGCTTATCGTCAATTCTTCGTACTCCCCTCACGGGTGAGACGATGGAGGCGCATGTGCAGAAATGCATCAGCCATTGACAGAGAAGCACTATTTATCATTATTATTATTATTATTATTATTATTATTATTATTATTATTATTATTATTATTATTATTATTATTATTATTATTATTATTATTATTAGGGCTGCAGCTACTGAAGTAAACTAGTTACAGTTTTACAGTCCTGGAAGTGGCGTATATCTGGGGGTATACACATACGAGTCGAAAGCCACACACCAACTTGCCACTGGTTTAGTTAATATTGATTAATATTAATTAGATTGCTCTGCAACCGTTGTATTATTATCATTAAATTTTACAACAACAACAACAACAACAACAATAACAATAACAACAACAACAACAACAACAACAACAACAAAAACAAAAACAACAACTACAACTACAACAACTACAACAACAACAACAACAACAACAACAACAACAACAACAACAACAACAACAACATATTAATATTAACTAGATTGCTCTGCAACCGTTGTATTATTATCATTAAATTTTACAACAACAACAACAACAACAACGAAAGCCACACACCAACTTGCCACTGGTTTAGTTAATATTGATTAATATTGATATTAATTAGATTGCTCTGCAACCGTTGTATTATTATTATTAAATTTTACAACAACAACAACAACAACAACAACAACAACAACGTAGCCACACACCATCTTGCATTTTAAATACTTTGTTTAAGTTTTATTATTATTATTAAATTGAACAACAACATTATTATCATTAAATTTTACAACAACAACAACAACAACAACAACAACAACAACAACAACAACACAATGTAACATGTTTCTACAGTGGTGAGAGATTCTCAGAAGTAGGTGGTGGAACAGGGTCATTCGAATGTTTTAACTTTCCCTGGATTACCGAAAAGAAACGACAGAGGTGGCGAAATATTGCGTTTCTGCGGTGAAATTAGCATAAATATTGGATCCACCATCACCATTGAGACATTTCCCCACACAAAAATGAACCCACATGGACCATTTCCCCACACAAGGATGCAACAAGGAAAAAAAGCCCGCACGAAACATAAGATCTAAACATACATGGAATGCATATATTGATTACTTGTAACGTGTTCTCCATATTATTAGCATAAGCATTACCATTATCATCATTATTACTATTATTATTTATCATTATTATTATTATTATTATTATTATTATTATTATTATTATTATTATTATTATTATTATTATTATTATTATTATTATTATTATTATTATTATTATTATTATTATTATTATTATTATTATTATTATTATTATTATTATTATTATTATTATTATTATTATTATTATTATTATTATTAGGGCTGCAGCTACTGAAGTAAACTAGTTACAGTTTTACAGTCCTGGAAGTGGCGTATATCTGGGGGTATACACATACGAGTCGAAAGCCACACACCAACTTGTCACTAGGTTTTAAGGTCCTATGGGATCCAAGCTTCCTAGCTTTCTTCCCATATTCCTTATCCTACTACAACATTAAAACCGGACGTATAAGTCAGAACCGGAAATGTAATAAGAATTCATCTTAAAATACATTTAATAACAAGAAATTACTTCCAAGAGTAAATTCCCGTAAAGCCCTAATAGCGTAACTTTTTGAAACGATGTAGTATACCGTGGGTGTTACAACCTGTCTGGTAAACCCCTGTTATTAACTTATGATAACTATTCTCAAAAGTTTAATCTGCATCAAGTTGCCCTGCTTAGTTAGGGTTCGGGATACGGCACGTCTGTTGGTAGCTTTAACATGCTTTGTGGTAAAAGATAGATGATGCACTCAGGGAACCCTTTCCTCTGACATCTTTTCCTAGACCGGCCGGCCCGACACTCACCACAAAAAATGATTGAGTTCCAGGGATTTTTTTCTAAAAATGGTGTCAAAAACAGCAAAAACGGA
>WBZZ01001870.1:27500-40000 GCA_019918135.1 Paulinella micropora
GGCTGCCGTACGCAAGGTTGACTATTGCAAGGTTTGCATGGCCCATCTGCGTGCCCACAGCTTGCCCACTGACGCTAAGAACCATATCAAAAACAACTTAAGCACCCCACTGAACAACAACAGCTCTATGGCAACACCAACTTAAACACCAACAACATCAACCACAACACCAATAATAACACGAACGAAAACAAATACAAGAGCAACTGCAGTGCTACGAACAAGAACAGCAAGATGAAGCGCACCCACCAATATGAACATTGACGACCAACACTAGGCAGCTTCGCTTGTTGATTTGCTCCTCATTTTTCCGCTCCTCTGCTACTAACCCTGTCCCAACTTCTTTCTGGAACCCGGCATATAATCTTCTCACTTCTTCTCCATCCACCAGAAGTTATATATATATATATATATATTAAGATGTAGCTCATTTAATTTATTTTTCATTTATTTTACTTCTCTCTTTTCTGACTTCTCCTTCTCAGAGTCATTTTCTGAAGTAAAATATCACATAATTTGGTTTTGTTTTTTCTTTAATAATGTAAACACAGAGGCTGCTCTGATGTTAGGAGGCTTAATCATCTGTGGTTTTCAACTCTGACTCTGCTATCCTCTGTACTGACTTCTTCTGACTTCTTTCATTTCTAAATCCCCCCCCCCCCCCCCCTCCCCTCCCCTTGCTCTGATGAAACCAGCTGTTTAATCTGTTTTATTAAAATAAGATTCCTTTACTTAACTCTAAATATTGAAATGTTTTGATAGCAACACAAGCATCATACAGTCACTGAATATTCAATTGATTATTTTCCTCAGTCTCACCCTCTCACACTTTCTTAGTATATAACTCACGCATACTAGTAGCAAGTTCTTTTAATTATATATAAATATTAGTGTTCGTATGTACTAGGATACAAAAATATATATACCATATATACCTACATGACTTTGTCACTAGCTCTACTAGCTCTAGCGTATTGACAGTGACTGACTGTTGTAATGGTTTGCTCTTCATTCAGACTTTAGTCATAATTTGCTCAATGAACTCATACTCTACCAATGGTAGTGAACCCTACGGTATTAATGTCCGCTATACGATTAGTAAGACATTAATTATTAAACAACATTTGTACGTACGATTAAAGCAATCAGTACGGTACCGTAAAAGATTTTCGTTAAAATAATCTATTCATCTCGTGCCGATTCGAGACGCCAGAGCTTGCTCACTGCACTATATGACCCAGAGGCTCAAAAACAAAAAATATATATGGACTGGAAAAGAGAGCCAGAGGACGTGCACAGTGGTCAACAACAGGGGAGGGAGAGGAGGAAAGGTAGTGAGAGCTCGAGAGGCAGACAAGAGCGAGGAGAACTAGCCTTCCAAGAGGGAGAAGAGGAAGACAGAGAAGGGAGAGGAAGGAGGAGTAGAGACTCGCCAAGACCATGAGAGAAGTGTCCGAGCAAAAAGTGAGATGCTCACGCGCGATACTAAGAACATAGTATGGGGTAGGCAAACACCAGCAAATAGTCACATGGCGCTGGAAGCCCAAGGAGAGAACTGTAAAGAAAACCAGAGCCAGAGAAAGCGACACAAGGTAGCATAGCCTAGCATACGCACAAGTGGTGGACGCTCGCCACATAGCCAAGGTAACCTGCAATGGCCATGGGCCCGACTTGTGGACCTAGGACTAAGAACCCGTGCAAGAGAGCCTCAGGGGAGAAAGGGAGAAAAAGCCCAATCATCTGGCCAAAGGAAGGGAAGACGGCGAGAGAGGGAGCACCCCCTGGCACGCTAACTGGGTCGGGAAGGCATGGAGAAGTGGGGAGAGGCAGTCCCACAAAAGAGGAGGGGCGAGTGGGCTGTGACAAAAGGGTCACAGATAGCACAAAAAGTGTGAGGAAAGGGAGAGAGAGAGAGAGAGAGAGAGAGAGAGAGAGAGAGAGAGAGAGAGAGAGAGAGAGAGAGAGACAGAGAGAGAGAGAGAGAGACTCGGAGAGAGAGAGAGAGAGAGAGAGAGAGAGAGAGAGAGAGAGAGAGTGAGTAGAGAGGGAAAGAGACTCCAAGGAGAGAACTAGAGAGCAAGTACTGGGCACGATTAGTACAACACCGTAGGTTCGAAGGTGCCCCACATTTCCTGCCGCGCACGGTCAAGAATCCGTGCATTCGATTGCGCAACGAGAATGGAAGAGGCTGCCCGAAAAAATTCTGTGAGTCATCTACCAGACTCCGGGAAGCTGCCATCAAGCTGCTGATGGGCACGGGTTCGTGAGGGAAGGATAAAGTCACCTCTGGAGAGAGTGTCTCTGTAAATCTTCACTCGACCAGCTGCAATCTTTTGAAAAATGTGCCAATTCATGTGGCATGTTTCGTTGCAAAAAAAAAACCTTCGGTGTGGTACTGTGACCATCTTTGACTGGACAGCCATCGAGTGTCTCATCGTAGCAACCCGGACCGAGCGGGGCGGTTTGTTCGATGCAACACCGGATGAAGATGACGGGCAAATGGCAAGATTGAGCGGGTGCACGAGGCAGGTCAAGAAGTAAGTGGTGAAAATCTCTGTGTTTTAACACTTGACGCTTTTATGCATAAAAGTGATTACCGTTGATTTTGATTAAATAATCCTTTCGTACATTTTGTTTAGTTGTTTTTTTGTTACAAAACCTGCTTCCGGAGCATTTACGGTCCGGAAGGTTGTGTACCGTAATCCGGTTCAAAGTTCCTTCAAGTTTGGCCGCTTTTCTCATTGGGTGCTTTTATGCATAAATGACTTTTCCTGGATTTTTTATGTTTAATTTCAGGTTTCCAATGGTCCAAACCTGTTTTGGGCTGTTGTGATTCCTAGTTTAACAGGTTTGTTTTTGCTTTTTTACTACATTTTTCATATGAGTTTACCTAGTAACGGATCAGAAAATCGCAGTACAATGGCGCCGCGTTACTGACAGCGTTATCCTCTGGCTAGACTCTCTGCTCCCACAGGACGATCAGGCAGTGCGACAGGCTATCAAGGTGTGGTGTACAAACCTCGTGAATGCAGGCTGGCTGAACGCTCCTGCTGCCTTCCCAGACTATGTCGTGGTCGGCGTGGACCAGCAGCCTAACGGATACGACTGTGGCCTACACACACTCCACCACATCCAGCAGGGAGCTAATGACCCTAGCTATCTTTGCTTGATGCCGCCTGCCCCAATGGGTGACTTTACTGCGATGCGTGCTGCAATGTACAACGAACTCAAACAAGCTCGCGACGAGTGGGATGCAAAGAACCCTGCGCCTTCCGGCGGCGACGACGACGACGAAGTCAAAGCTATCGACGGCTGTGCTCACTGCAAGAGTCGTGCTTCAAGCTCTAGCGGTGGATCCGGTTTGGGAGCCGATGGCAACTGGTACTGTTCAAAGAAGTGCCGTGACGCCGGTCCTGCCGCTCCTCCGCCTCCGCCTAGGAAGAAGAGGAAGAAGAATAATAATGCTAAGTGTGGGAGGCCGAAGTGCGAGGAGAAGAAGTCACCATTCTGTTCTGCGAGGTGCAGAGAGCTTGTCGCGCGTGGCCTCTTGGTAATGCAACCGCAGCTGTATGACACATGCCCGGTAGTAACGGAGGAAGAGATAAAAGCAGGGGACACACAACGAGCCAAGATCCTTGCTGGTCAGTCGGAAGATGTCCCGCCGAATGCAGACAACAAGACATTTGCGGATACGTACCTATACATCGACGAAAGCAGTATAAACGTAACCAACCCGACTAAGGACAGAGTGGGCTGGGGAGTCTTTGCGAAAATAGACATACCTGCGAGTGCACTGAATAATATGAGGATCAACTACGTCGGGCGCAAGTACACAAGCCCCGATGCAAAGGCTGCTTTTGACAAAGCAAGACGAAAAGCTCCCTACGCGTGTGAGTTCAAGGACAAGCTAGTTATCGACGCGACTGTGTATGGAGACTGGACATCGGTCATGAATCACGACAGCAAAGGCTGGAACGTGCGGTTTACTGAAGACAACAAGCTGCAGATGAGGCCTGGCGTAAAAGTGATCAAAGCGGGGACAGAGCTATTCTGGAATTACGGAAAGTGGTATGGCAAAGAAATCAAGACTCAGATACTGTGGAAGAGGAGATACACACCGGCGACTGCGTACATCCGTGACTGGCCGAGAAATACCAAAGATCGTTTCAGAAGTGACCGTTTGAGTGAGCAAAGACTCCCGTTTTTTGCAAAGATAGGCGAGGGTGTTTCTCTGCGTTTCAGCGGGTCGGAAAACAGAGGATACGGACTGTTTGCCGATCACTTCTTTCCCAGATGCTATGTCATAACTGAATATGACGGAGAGGAACTGGCTAGCTATGCAAAAAACCCGGAAGAGCTAGATAATTTGGAGCACAGTGCTTGGCTAGTTACGCTGCTTGATAACGCTCGCAAATGCATTGTCGGCTTGAGGTCAGAAAAGGATTTGCCAGCTATTGGTAGGGGAGGTGGTTCGTTTGCGAACGGATCGGAAAGTGCAAATGAATACAACGCGATGTTCTTGAGGTTAGAGCGCGGGTCGGGATTCTCTGTAATGCACAAGAACGAGGCCAAATTGTATAAAAGACAACCGAACTTGCCAGTAAGAGTCGTGTTCCTTGCATATCGAGATATTGAGCGGGGCGAAGAAATTACAGTTAAGTATAAGCACCAAAAGGGATGGCCAGCAGACACTCCCAGAGATGTGCTAAAGCAGGAGCAGTGCCAACTGCACCTACCAAAGATTTACTGGAAACCAAAGAACGGCGCATGCGAGCACTGTAAAAATATAGCGCAGCTGCAGCAGCCGCCGCCGCGGATGCCGACGCCGCCTCCGCCGCTATTGCCGCCTCTGCAAGTAAATCCTAAGCACAGATGTGCTGAGCCAAGTTGTACAAACGTGTTCGTTCAGGGTGCATCATCATCATCTAGTAGCGGAGAAACTAGCGACGGCCAGTGGTATTGTTGCACAGCCCATAAGCCGGCTCCACCCGCTTCGCCTGCTATTCCGATGTCCTAAGCCAGAGCCCGCCCTCTTCGCCTGGTGCTATTTCCGATGTGCCTGTTTCGCCTGCCTCGTTTGCTTCGCCTCGCCGCCTCAAGGACCGTCCTGTGCAGTTTGTCATAGCTCAGATCCACATGACGGCTCCGGTATGGTTTTAGGCCGGTGGTACTGTTCTAATGTTTGTAAGATTAATGATCCATTTAATAATACGCGTCCAGTACGCTTAGCAGCGGGAAGAAATCTAGGGGTGTGTCCTGTCTGTCTACAAAGAATGCTTCCTGTAAGAAATGCAGACAGAGTACAAGTGCCACTGGGAGTTCCATGCATGGGTTGTGGGTCGATGCGGGGAGCCATACGACACTTTCTGAGATGTCGTTATTGCAGAAGTGTCGCCAGTGTGCCAGCAGCACCAACCATAATGGAAGGGGAACTAGAACCTATTCCTGATTATCCCTGTACGAGATGTGGGCTCAGACCGGACGAGTTGACACGTGGTTTCGACGATGATGACTCTGATAGTACTATGATGCAATGTCCCAACTGCAATCAACGCGAACTGCCAGCAAGAATGGAACCATCCGGACAGCCTGTGCAGAGTGGTCGTCCCTGTAGGTTCTGTGGCTACCCTACATTCCCACCCAGCGGGACGTAGGCAGTGTCGGTGAGGGCCGCACGGAACTTGGCGAGCTGTGTTTCTTGTGTGCACGTCTGCAGCATCGTGCCCGCCTCGTTGTCCCAGTTGGTGTACGCCACAAGTTCTTTCTCCATAAAGTAGCTCACTACGAAAGTATTGCCGCGCAGCCTGTGGTCAGAAACCCAGCGTTTGTATTGTTCAAGCCACCCAACCTTGCCCAGTGGTCGTACTGCCTCGAAGTTGTTGGTCAACGCTTCGTAGATGAACTGTATGTGGTAAGGTGCGGTGGCCAGCGCGGTTTCGAAGTGCAGTATGTTGTTGGTCTTGGGAATATCCACGCGAAGGTTCACTTGCTTTTCGTCACGATAGAGCATATAGTAGTACCAAGCGACGACGATCGGATCCACGCTGTTGAGTTTCGCAAAATACTGCTCGGCCTGCGCTTTCGGCATGTTGTGCGACACTTGAAAGAACACGAAGCGGCGGTCCTTGTGTTCGTTGCAGACTGTATGGACGCTGTTCCCAGTGAAGACGAAGGCCATGTTGTTGCGTACTGTGTACTGAGGCACCATCTTCCTGTTAATAAGGGGCACATCGTTGGTGATATGGTCCTTGAGCACGTTGACTCCCTTCTTGTCGGTGGAGTGGACTGCCTCTTCCGAAGACAATCATCTTGCCCTCGAAGTGCGAGTTGTGCTTGCCCGTCGCTTCGCTCGACTTGTTGACAAAGATAGCAGAACGGTCACCTACGATCTTCCTCAGGAAATGGCATAAGGTAGTCTTGCCAGTGCCTTGGTCTCCGATGAGCACGATGGCTGTCTCCGGCTTGCGCTTCTCGACAATCACTTCGTAGATCCACTTCTGCAGGTAGTGGTAGCGTGCGGCATCCCCCTGGCAGACGATGTACTGCAGGTAGCGAATGTAGGGAGTCACTGCAGCACGCAGGACCTGAGGGTCCTCTTCTCCAAGCTCTGCATTGACTCTGGCACGGGAGAGATCGAGCCCTGTGAAGACGTCGAGTACGCCCGCATCCAGCTGCTCGGGCCTGAAGCACACGTTGATGCTGGTTGCCACTCGTCTATCCTTGTTCCTGCGCCACATGTAGTTGTAGGAGCGCACAGCTGTCCCGAAGCCTCCACTTGCCGTCATAAATGAAAAAGTGTGAGTGTAGTCGGTGTCACACTCTTTCTCCCAAGAGTTGGCGTTGCCTCATCATCCAAGTCCTGGCGTGTGGTTCGTAGCATGCAATGACGTACTTGCTGCCCAGGCGGACTTCACAGAGCCACTTATTCATGAAGCCTGTGATGTTGTTCATAAACGCCTCAAGGGCGACAGCAAATCTCCTTGAGTTCGTCGAACGATGGCCCCTTGGCTTCGTTGAGACGACGCTTCTTCTTGCCCTTCTTCTTCTCGCGACTCATAATTCTCCCCCAGTACTTGTTGAAGATGTTGGTTACCCTCTTGATCGCTTCGGTGTGTTCTCTCATGGCATCTCGTACGGTTGCGTCTGGAAGATCGTCGCCAATCTTGAAGTCTGCATTGTATGCGTACTCGCCTCGTGTGTCGCGGATCTTCGTACGAGTTCTCGCTCATTGCATCTGTCTCCTCTTGCGCCTCCCGTTCAAGGTCTTCCTTGTCCTCGTCTTGCATGAGGTCCATAGTTGTGTTCTGGTTGCAGGCAAGACACTCGACACGGAACTTCCTGTCACCGACCATCTGGATCATAGTTGACTTTCCTCTCTTACCATCCGAAGTTCCTCGATGGGTCTTGTCTTGATCCACAATGCAGGCGCGTTCTCTCTCTTTACTCCTGAACTGCACGACCCAAGTGTTGCCGTGGCCGTTGCGTGGGATGACCTGGAAAAAGCCATTCTGCTCTGGACCGTAGCCACCGCATTCGATGATGGACTGCTTTATTCTACTGCTAAGCTCATCGTCCAGCTCGGTAGGTTCCATGTCATCGTAGTCTACGATCGCTCTCTCATCAGGAAAAGCAGGCTTGTGTGCAAAGCCAATCCTGATGGCCATCTCGTCGCTGCAATCATCTGAGAGACCAAAGCCTGTAGGGAAAATCACCTGTGGCTGTCTATTATCTGACTTTCTCTGTAGAGGCAGCTTCATGCTTTTGTTGGCAGCGTAGATAGCCAAATCAATTGCGTCAGCCAGCCCTGGTTCAGTGACCTGTATATGCTCACGGACCCGTCGCATGAACCTAGCTAAATGCCTGACGTCTGTGAACGTAATGTGATCGCAATGTACATGCATAGACAGCTTTTCAGGGTGCTTGAGGTCACAGCAGACGAGGTAGTTGTCGTGATCAGTCGCTGCAATTGCGTTGATAATCTCCAAATCCTCTCCCAAAGTGAGGTCGATGGCACCAATGATGACATTCATGAACATGCGTACCAGATAGTCCTTGCCCTGTTCGTTTTCGTCAGTCGGATAGTCAATGTCAATCTTCAATCCTACTTCTCTCCCTTCCAAAAAGACTGTATGCCAGAAGTTTCTGTCGTCAGACGCAAGGACTCTCCTCACTGCTACATCGAAAGTGTCTAGGGTGTCAGCAACATACCTGAAGGTGGTACGAGATTCGTGTACTCTCATGAAGCTCGTCAGGATCATGTCGTGCTTGTGCTCTGCCCTGAACTCTTCGAGGGTGGCCATGTTTCGATGTACGTTGCCAGGGTAGCAAGTTCCATAGAAGACGGAAACAACACCATGGCGATCACATTCGAATTCTTGCATCATTTTCTATGTATACAACAGCAGGGAGGGTGTGTGTGTGTAGGAGGAGAGGAATGGCTTACCGAAAGAGTTAGGCAGAGGAGCACTTGTTGGCTTTGCAAAAAGCTTGAAAGTGATTCAAAAAAAATTAAACGGACAAACAAATTCAAAAAAACTGGTTGGTGCCTAAAGGGGTCGGTGGCCGGACCGGACTGACTAGCATGACTGGTGGTAGGTGATCTAAAAATCGTAGCGAGTGCAATACTCGAGATTTTTCAATAATTCTTTTTGCATTCGATTCGTCTCGATGAGCTCTATCATATTCTTGAGTCGCAGGTCATGGGAACCCTCGGGGCGCATTTCAAAAATTCAAAAAGCCATTCTCCACCACAGAAATTTTTTCGAAAATTTCTTAAAAAAGTAACGGATGCGCACAATGCTTGACTGGGAAGCATTGAGCATGACTGGGAGGTAAGCATTGTGAACATACTGAAAGGATCTGTATAAAATGAGTGAATATTACGTTTTTAAAATTATATTATTATAATATTCATAGGGGGTATACAAATCCTTTCAACCAGAGGGATTGTGCATCCACTACTTTTTTTTACGAAAACCCAAAGGAAGCAAGGATGGACTTCCTTAAGAGTGATGTGGGCTGTGTGGTGATGGACTACCTCTACTTGGGAGAATTCGTCAGACTGCTGGCTGCCATGAAGGAAAGTGGCCTACTTGACAACATGAAGGCAAGAGCAATCAAGAAGCGAAAACTAAATCAAGGATCTTCTTCGTTCATGGGATACGTAATGGACAGACTGACAAAGGAATTCGTGGAGTGCAAGAAGCCTATCTACAGCTCCAATCTGCCACAGCAGTCCCTGTTGAACATCATTATCGCTGGCCACGAGAAAATGTGCATGAAATGTCCCATGTACATAGACAAGAAGACCAATGAACCATACTGCAAGGATCACTACTACGAAACATTCTACCCTCATGACCTTCTTCGCCTCGACCAAGCACAAGAACTTCTTGGTCGTAGCTCCTACCCTACAGAGAGAAGATATTATCGTCGATGGGAGTCTATATCTTTGTATCCAGTGCCACGTCCAAGGATATCTGACTACATTCGTGACAGCAACAGCCTGGGATGGAAATACAAAAACGAAGTATACATCAGACGAGATGTGTTCAACAACATGGTTCAGCATTTTGCATACATGTTTTTGCATGATGTCTACTATACCATGTAGCTCGCAGTTGCTATAATGTATGTGCATGCATGTTCATGCCTGGCTCTGTTGGCTGAGTCAGCGTGTGCGCACACGATGTCAGTGGTTCGACCCCTATAGAATTATAGTATATGTTTACTAAAATATATACATTATATATTTCTATAGGTAGCTTTTTGTTTGTTTTTGTAGTTTTTTTTTTCTGTAAAAGAGAGAGTTGTAACACACTAACAAAAAATGAGCAGTAAGAGTACTCGCCCTCCCAAGAGCAACAAAGGAAAGAAGGGTCCTACATCTACACTGCCACCACGAAAGCCAACCAACAACATCAGTACACTTCCCCCACACAAGACAGGATTCAAATTGTAAGTGGTCCAAAAAAGGCACTACTTTGCACACACTGCAAAAAAAAGAAGGCCACATCATGTCAGACACCATCTGTGAAGGCTGTCAATGCGACTACTGCGTGGAGAGGGCCAAGCACGACGAACGAATGCTACTCAACCTCATCGAGGATCACAACAGTCTCATTTTCTACCACAAAAAGATGATGGCAAGACTCGTACAACACCGAGACGACAGACGAGCGGGTGGCAACAGCCTCTTCTTCAAAGACGCCTGCGTCCCCATTCCACCCAAGAGCACATCAACAATCCAGCCTCCCAAGCCTACATTCCTCTGCCCTATCTACCAGAAAGAAATGACAAGCGATCTCGACAGGGAACTTACTTGCACTGAGTGCAAGAGGCCTGTGGTCCCATACAAGCCTTTTTGACTATTTCCATCTCCCATGATGACGAAACATTGTATTTTCTTGAATTATTAAATTCTTCTGATCAAGATTCATGTAAATAAATTTGACAGAACTGAAAAGTGTCAAGGTTTCATGGAGATAGGTCATTTCGAATATGTGTGTAGGTCGGTGAGTAACGGACGGACCAGTTGAATTGATGCAACTCCTAAACTACTTATTATTTTCCCTTAAACTTATATATATTCTGAATCCCCTCACCGAGATCTATCATTGTATGGAGACAGAACAGTTTTATTAAAGCTACATTTTGATGGAGACACTATTTCCATGCCAGAAGTCAACAAGTGTGCAAACTGTGTAGAAGTACCGTGCCGGCATTATTAAAATAAACAAATTCTGCTAATTACGTTTCAAATACAAGATGGAAACAATTTAATTTAATAATAAAACTTGAAGTTTCAATGAGCTTAAGAGCTCAGTTACGAGTCCACACAGAAGCTCATGCAGAAGTCAAGACCGTCAAAGCAGTAGGGGCAGCTAGGGTTAAACTCGTACAAAAAGCGTCGAAGTCCGATGTCGTCGACGTCCCACGTGCAACGGACCCACTGACGACCAGACATAAGATGGTAGCCATACGCCCTGAAGAGGACATGGTAGGTTTCGTTGGGATTGTCCGCAGACATGTGTCCGAAGAGAAGCAGAGGCACCTCAGGAAAATCGTAAAAAAGATTTGAATTGGGATGGAAATCGTGGGGAGTTGCATCCACGAGGTTGCCAAGTACATCCCTGCACTTAGTGATGAGCCGACGCTCGACGAAATGACGATGCCACGGCGACGACATGATGTTGTTGCGCAAAAAAGGTGATACGGACGAAAAAAGCAAGTCCGGCCTGTCGTCTTTTTTTCGCAACATGGAAATAAGCGAAGTCATGTCCCAACCCACGAAAAAGGCTCGTACAGAAGCGAAACAGCGCGAGGTTTCGATGCCTTGCATAGTCAGCTTCCTCGAGAGCAGCCTGCCATTAATGTTTGTGGTTTTTTCTTTCTTGGCACTGAGCGACTTCCGTTGCTATGTCGCTGCTTCCGACCGTTCGATGTGAGAGGCTTCACCTACATGGATCCTGAGGAAGAACCATGGCTTGCTCTCGTGGGCGAATTTGAAAACGAAATCCGTGTCCAGGCAAGGCTTTCTCGGTTTCTTTGGGCTGCGTACTTGACTCATTCTTACACCCTTCCCAAGCCAATACGTGTGCACACCAACAATTTTGCGCTATTCAGACTCATGATTAGACTCAATATGACGACGAAACTAAACCTTGATGATGTATGTTTTGAGTGTTTACGCCACCTCACAGACGAAGACGACGATGATATTCCCACATACAAAGGACTGTACAGAAACAGATGCTTTCCTTGCCTCCTCGAGGAGAAATATGCAAACTATATAATCCATTTTAGAACCGTATTCGACACTCTGCACCACAAATTCAAAGACGCTGAGAATGTCGTGTGTGTTCTTTTATTGAGCGAGTTCTCTGACACTGTGGGCATGATGATGGACGATGTGGACGGTTGGAGCTTGAATTGATGAGAACTGAAAATGATTGGGGAATGTATGAAGGTGTTTTGAATAACGATGAACATGATGATGTGTGGGTCTCTGCGCTGGACGCGTACAACATAGTCCACGAGTGGGACACAAACGTCAATCATGTACCTGCCGAGCCTGTGTACTCGCCTGAAGCCTTGGCATTTCGTGCAAAAATCAACCAGTATTCCGAGCTTGACGTTTGGCTGAAGGAGTTCGGCGACTTCGAGCTCCTGCCACGCCGCTTCTATGCCTCCCCCGCACCCCCACAGTAAGGTGCCCCCGCCCCCCCCCCCCCCCCCCGCCCTTCAGTTGACATGGAAATAACTTCGACTACGTAGTGGCATGCCGTGATACAAACCTGGGCTGTCGGACAAGAACACTTCAAACTCGACGAAGTTTTAAAACTTCGGCCTAATAGTAACCTAACTATATATATTTGAATTGTTTGAATGGTCTAAAAAAGGAAAACATTATAATATATTATTAAATTGATATTTTTATAAAATCCTATATAGGGTTTAAAATTTGGTCCGGCCTTGTTCCGGCGACTCAACTCTAGTAG
>WBZZ01001870.1:42500-45189 GCA_019918135.1 Paulinella micropora
CTCTCTCTCTCTCTCTCTCTCTCTCTCTCTCTCTCTCTCTCTCATTCATTCATTCATTCACTCATTCACTCATTCACTCATTCACTCAATACTTCACTCATTCGCTCATTACTACTTTTACTACTACTACTACTACTACTACTACTACTACTACTACTACTACTACTACTACTACTTCCCACTACTTCCCACTACTACTACTACTACTACTACTACTACTACTACTACTACTACTTACTACTACTACTACTACTACTTTTACTACTACTACTACCACTACTCTCATATCTCTTATCTCATATCACATATCTCTTATTTCATATATCTTATATCATATTTCTTTTATCTTATATCATATTTTTTATATCATATATCTTATATCATATGTCATATATCATATATCATTTATTTTACATCATATATCTTTTATCATATATCTCATACCATATATAAAGTATCATGTATCATATATCTTTTATCATATATCATATATCATATATCATATATCATATATCATATATCATATATCATATATCATATATCATATATCATATATCATATATCATATATCATATATCATATATCATATATCATATATTATCATATCATATATCATATATCATATATCATATATCAAAAAATCAAAAATCTTATATCATATATCATATATCATATATCATATATCATATATCATATATCACATATCATATTATCATATATCATATATCATATATCATATATCATATATCATATATCATATGTCATATATCATATATCATATATCATATATCATATATCATATATCATATATCATATATCTTATATCATATATCATATATCATATATCATATATCATATATCATATATCATATATCATATATCATATTTCTCATATCATATATCATATATCATATATCATATATCATATATCACATATCATATATCATATATCATATATCATATATCATATATCATTTATCATATATCATTTATCATTATCATATATCATGTATCATATATCATATATCATATATTCATATATCATATATCATATATCATATATCATATATCACATATCATATATGATATATCATATATCACATATCATATATCATATATCATATATCTTATATCATACTTCATATTTCATATATCATATATCATGTATCATATACCTTATATCATATATCATATATCATATAGCATATATCATATGTCATATATCATATATCATATTTCATATTTCATATTTCTTATTTCTTATTTCATATATCATATATCATATATCATAGATCATATATCATATATCATATATCATATATCATATATCATATATCAATATATCATATATCATATATCATATATCATATATCATATATCATATATCATACATCATATATCATATATCATATATCATATATCATATATCATATATCATATATCATATATCAATATCATATATCATATATCATATATCATACATCATATATCCTATATCATATATCATATATCATATATCATATATCATACATACATCATATATCATATATCATATATCATATATCATATATCATATATCATATATCATGTATCATATATCATGTATCATATATCATATATCATATATCATATATCATATATCATATATCATATATCTTATATCATATATCATATATCATATATCATTTATCATATATCACATATCATATATCTTATATCATGTATCACATATCTTATAATCATATATCTTATATCATATATCATATATCATTTATCATATATCATATATTATATATCTTTTATACTTTATCTTATATTTTATATCGTATATCATATATCATATATCATATATCATATATCTACTACTACTACTACTACTTCTACTAATATCATTCTATTACTACTACTACTACTACTACTACTACTACTACTACTACTACTACTACTACTACTCCTTCTCCTACTACTACTACTACAACTACTTTTTCTTCTACTTCTACTGTTACCACTACTACTACTACTTCTAATACTACTACTACTACTACTACTACTACTACTACTACTTGCTTCTACTACCTACTACTACCTACTACTTCTACTACTTCTTCTACTATTACTTCTACTTCTTCTACTCATTCATTCACTCATTCATCACTCATTCATTCACTCATTCATTCACTCATTCATTCACTTATTCATTCACTCATTCATTCACTCATTCATTCATTCATTCATTCATTTATTCATTCATTCATTCATTCATTCATGTACTAATTCGTTCACTCATTCACTCACTCATTCATTCATTCATTCATTCACTCATTCACTCATTCATTTTTTCACTCACTCACTCATTTATTCATTCATTCACTCACTCATTCACTCTTCATGCACTCATTCATGCACTCATTCGTGCACTCACTCATTCATTCATTCATTCACTCATTCACTCATTCACTCATTCACTCATTCACTCATTTATTCATTCACTCAATGTCATTCACTCATTCATTCATTCATGCATAACACATGTGCAGCACATGTGCGGCACATGTGCAGCACATATGCTTTATGTGCGAATTGATAAGAATGAGTGAATCTATACACAGCGTGTATGCTATATTTGCTTTCTTGCCAGGAGGATGAACATGGCTCAAGACGACGTTACGTGGTGACGTTTCTATCCTCG
>WBZZ01001871.1:10000-12500 GCA_019918135.1 Paulinella micropora
ACCTACCTACCTACCACCTATCTACCTACCTACCTACCTACCTACCTACCTACCTACCTACCTATCTACCTATCTATCTATCTGTCCATCTTTGTTCTGCTCAACTTGCTTCTGAAAAAGAAATTACCTACCTATCTATCTATCTACCTACCTACCTACCTATCTCACCCCTACACCCCTTGTTGTTCTTGTTGTTGTTGTTTCTGTTTTATATGTTGTTGTTGTTGCTGCTGCTGCTTCTGTTGCTGCTGTTGTCACTGCTGTTGTTGCTCCTGCTGTTGCTGCTGTTGTTATTATATTCAATGTCATACTGCTTGTTCTAATAGTCAATCTCTGTTGTGTTCGTCGTTATTGCTTGTTCTAATAGTCAATTGTCTACCTACCTGCCTGCCCTCCTACCTATCTACCTACCTACCTACCTGCCTACCTACCTGCCTACCTACCTACCTACCTACCTACCTACCTGCCTCTCCTACCTACCTACCTACCTACCTACCTGCCTGCCTACCTGCCTGCCTGCCTGCCTACCTACCTACCTACCTACCTACCTACCTACGTACCTTCCTGTCTGCCTACCTACGTACCTACCTACGTACCTACCTACCTGCCTACCTACCTACCTACCTACCTACCTACCTACCTACCTACCTGCCCTCCTACCTACCTACCTACCTACCTACCTGCCTACCTACCTGCCTGCCTACCTACCTACCTACCTACCTACCTACCTACCTGCCTGCCTGCCTGCCTACCTACCTACCTACCTACCTACCTACCTACCTGCCTGCCTGCCTGCCTTCTTACCTACCTACCTACCTACCTACCTACCTACCTACCTACCTACCTACCTACCTACCTGCCTGCCTGCCTACCTACCTACCTACCTACCTGCCTGCCTACCTACCTATCTACCTACCTGCCTACCTGCCTGCCTACCTACCTACCTACCTACTTGCGTGCCTGCCTACCTACCTACCTACCTGCCTACCTACCTACCTGCCTACCTACTACCTACCTACCTACCTACCTACCTACCTACCTACCTTCCTACCTGCCTACCTACCTACCTGCCTACCTACCTACCCGCCTTACCTACCTACCTACCTGCCTACCTACCTACCTACCTACCTACCTATACCTACCTACCTACCTTCCTACCTGCCTACCTACCTACCTGCCTACCTACCTACCCGCCTTACCTACCTACCTACCTGCCTATCTATCTACCCGCCTTACCTACCTACCTACCTACCTACCTTCCTACCTTCCTACCTGCCTACTTACCTACCCCCCTTACCTACCTACCACCTGCCTACCTACCTACCCGCCTTACCTACCTACCTACCTGCCTACCTACCTACCCGCCTTACCTACCTACCTACCTGCCTACCAACCTACCCGCCTTACCTACCTACCTATTATTCTTTCTACAGCTCAACTGGCTGCTGACCGCAAAAAAAAGATCGAGCAAGTCAAGACAGAGCTCAAGAAGTACGAGGAGGAAGAGGTAATCCATTTCCTTATTCCCTTCCTTCCTTCCTTCCTTCCTTCTTTCCTTCTTTTCTTTCTCCCTCCCTCCCACCCTCCGTCCCTTCCTTCCTTCCTTCCTCCCTCCCTCCCTCCCTCCATTCCTTCCTTTTCCTTCCTTCCTTCCTTCCTTCCTTCCTTACTTACTTACTTACTTACTTCTTTCCTTCCCCCTCCCTCCCTCCTTCCTTCCTTCCTTCCTTCTTCCTTCCTTCCTTCCTTCTTTACTTACTTACTTACTTAGTTACTTACTTACTTCCTTACTTACTTACTCCCTTCCTTCCTTACTTCCTCCTTCCTTCTTTCCTTCCCTCCATCCCTCCTTCCTTCCTTCCTTCCTTCTTTTCTTTCTCCCTCCCACCCTCCCTTCCTTCCTTCCTTCCTTCCTCCCTCCCTCCCTCCTTTCCTTCCTTCTTTCCTTCCTTCCTTCCTTCCTTCCTTCCTTCCTTCCTTCCTGCTTCCTTCTTTCCTTCCTTCCCTCCTCTCCTCCTTCCTTCCTTCCTTCCTTCCTTCCTACCTTCCTCCTTCCTCCTTTCCTTCCTTCCCTCCCTCCTTCCTTCCTTCCTTTCTTCCTTCCTTCCTTCCTTCCTTCCTTCCTTCCTTCTTTCTTTCCTTACTTCCTCCTTCCTTCTTTCCTTCCTTCCCTCCCTCCCTCGCTCCTTCCTTCCTTGATTCCTTCCTTCCTTCCTTCCTTCCTTCCTTCCTTCCTGTCTTCCTGTCTTCCTTCCTGCCTGCCTGCCTTCCTTCCCTCCTTCCTTCCTTCCTTCCTTCCCTCCTTCCTTCCTTCCTTCCTTCCTTCCTTCCTGCCTTCCTTCCTTCCCTCACTCCTTCCTTCCTTCTTTCCTTCCTGCCTTCCTGCCTTCCTTCCTTCCTTTCTTTCCTTCCTTTGTTCCTTCCTTCCTTACTTACTTCCTCCTTCCTTCTTTCCTTCCCTGCCTCCCTCCCTCCCTCCTTCCTTCCTTCCTTCCTTCCC
>WBZZ01001871.1:87500-110165 GCA_019918135.1 Paulinella micropora
GTGTCTTTTCCAACTTATTTTTTACTTTTGTTACGCTTTTTACGTATTTTTGTCAAAAATCCGTTTCCGTAGCCTTCAGCGAACCGGTTGGGCCGTGCTACCTATATGTGAAAAACCCTGGGCTGACGGCATACGATTGCTATTTCTCATAATGTGACCGAAACCGCTTCTCGGAAGCAACTCAGCACAACAATTCTCACAAAAGGCATATTATACGATGCAGTGTCTTTGAGCAAGACTCGAAAGGGAGCGAGGGTCGAACGATCGGTCCTTTGATCTTTCATGTTTTCCGAGTCTGATTGAACATTTGGTCACAGTTATTAAATATAATAATAAAACTTGTGACTAGATGTACCGGGGGCCGTGCCAACCTCCGTGCCAATACTACGGCATTATATATTAAAAACCCACATATGCCACTTTGATTAGCTACTGATTCAAGAGAACCAATGATTTTTCCTACTTCACCGGGCCGGCGTGATGATGAAGTCACTAGTATATCGGAATGACTGCCGTACCGGACCAAAACATTAACATTGTGTTTAACTTTCTTCAACTTTTTACTTCAAGTTTACACTTCTATTTTTAGTTCCGTTACTTCATTTTTCCGTCTATTTATCAACTGTCATAACTGTAGTTGTTACGTTTTCAACTGCAGTTAACAGATCAATTTATTTCCCTTTAACAGATAGTTTTTCTGGAAAAACTTGTGGCTTGACTATAGCCTTTTTCCCATATTTGAAACTTTTATTCCTTGGACCGCTTTTTCCGGTCTCCAGTCATAACTTTATTTCCTTGGAGTGTGTTTTCCGGTTTCCAGTCAACACTCCAAGTAAAATGGTAAAACAAGTCAGATAGGTTAGCTAAAGTGTTAATACTTAACATATTTTCCTTTATTTTTCTCAGACCAACTTGAACAACTCAAACTGCAACACAAGACGTGTAGCATTTGAATTCTATTCGTTAGTTCTCAGAATTCAAGTTTGCATTGTTTCGCAAGGGACAAGTAGTCTGTCAAGCAAGCAGTGTACCGTAAATAAACTGGAATTGACCATCCCAGCGTCTTTTGATACCTTCCCTGTTCTCGGAAGTATTTTGAGATCAAATGACAGCTGTGTGTGTATTCATTTGAATGCCGGTTGGTAATTTCCTCACAGGAGGGTAGTCAAGACTTACAATTCGAATTTCCCTTTATTTTTGGAAGAGTCACACTTAGTGTGTCCTGTGCACAGCTCGAATTGGGGAACACCTACCTGCTTCTGGAATCACCAACAGCGAGCAAGCTCAAGGTCTGCCATTACACCCACACGGGACAGCTAGCTCACCTATCTTTGAGTGGCCGGTCATGGTGACCGTTGTTCATGTTCACCACACGCAGAGAGGACTTGTACCATGTATTCAAGTCTTGTTCAAGTCTTGTTCAAGTCTGTTCAAGTCTGTTCAAGTCCCTTACATACATAGGACAGTCCCACAAGCAAGCCCCATCGAGTAGCAACCAACCCTAAAGGTCACCTTTGCAAATTCCAGACCTGTTTGCTACATCGTGGATCTTCTACGTTCAGGTGTGACGAAATGAGCCTTCCAGCCTCATTTCCTCGCCCCAATTACGACCTGGTCAGTCAGGAAATCTACCACCGAGAGGAATGCCTCAACATCTCTCGTACGCTGCGCACCAACCTCAAGGTCCCCTTCATAGACACCTACAGGAAGGCCCTCAAGGACGGCTCGACCAAGAAGCTCTCGCCCCAGACGGACGGAATCAGTCGCGCCCACTTCATTAAGGTCGTACTAATGACTTTAAATAAGGACCTCTGCCCCCTCTTAGCGAAAGCAGTAAAGGACTGCCTTCTCAATCTGGAGGAGGAGCCTTTTCTCCCCATGCAGCCCCTTGAGCAGATGGTGGATTATTGGTTGGACCCATCCACTTTCCACAAGTGGACCGCGTATAGGGGTGAGAGAGACCTTGCGAAAAAGGTCAGTTGGGTTCTGTCCCCGGACAACGTCCCCAGCTCCATACGCTACGTGACGATTCCGGCACCAGCGGCCACGGCGGCTCCTACCATGGGCCCAACTCGCCCCCCGCTGGCAGGAGCAACGACTACGACTACGACTACGACTACGACCACGGCTACAGCTAAGGCAGCGACGATGCCTCCGGCTACGGCGGCAGCATCGTCATCGCGCTTCATGGATGCCCCCGCCCCGGTAAGGTTCCCCCCAACTGGCTCCCAACGCTTTGGTGGCCCCATTACAGCCTTCCCAGGTCGGCCCTCTCGCCCTTCAGGAAGTAGTTTGGGCCCCATAGGCGGGTCAGAGGCACAGCGTTCTCTGTTTTCCCGACCGAGACCGGCTGCTGACGGGGCATTTTCCCCACTAGCATCAGAGTATGGTTCATCCCCGACTCCGAGGTTTTCTCAACGGAGCCCAAGCTTCCCGGGATCATTCGCCTCCCCTTCGGACTCCCGGTACGAAGACAGCGGCGCGCTTTTTGTCTCCCCATACGGAAGGGTAGTCGAGGAGGAAGAAAAGTCGAAAGGCCCTGTGTTCTCTTTCTCTCCAGAGCGAGGGGCAGAGCCAGCCGTCACGTACCCGGAATGGTATACGCTTTAGTGGCAGCACCGTCCTTATGATGGTTGCGCCATTTGAGTCTGTTACCGAACGGAACCAACGCCGCATGCGGGAGATCAAAAAGCTTAAGTTCGACCACGTATCATTAGGATACACCTTGCGCCTGTTTCTTTCCAATCTTTCCCTTTTTATGACCCAGTCTGAGGCCGAGATCTTCCTCAACGCGTGGTCGGCAAGAACTTCTTCCAAAGTCTCCTACATGAAGTCTCTGCAACTCTTGCCATGGATCTGGCTGGACTACCGAGTAGACTCACGATGGAAAATCGACATCGTCTACGACGTTACTAAGCCTTTCGGCCGAGTTACAGGAATGACATGAAGAGACGGTCGAAAGAGAACTTTGCCAATTATATCACGCGCTTACAGAAGCTCTTCAGGCAGCTGCAGAACGAAGGCCTTGTGGCCGAGGAATCCCATAAGTATGAGGTAGCCCAGCGATGTGTCTCCCCTATGGAGATACAGCACATAGAAGCCCTGCAGATAGAAAGGAAGAAGCGAGGCATTGCGCCGACACGCACTTTTGAAGAGATGAGGTACCTCATCCTCAAGGCTAACCCGCGTAGCTTGACGGATTGGGATCCCAAGATGATCCTGACGGCACCGGAATCCGACCACGGCCGGCGCCCCCCTCGTAAGGAGAGGGCCAAGGAGAGCACGAGGAAGCAAAGAACCAAATGGCCCCGTGACATCACCTCGGGTAGTCAGCTGCAGGTCGTGGCGAGGCAAGCTCCGACGTCCCATCAGCAGAACAAGCCGAAGTCTGGCCCGGGCCCGGACCAACGCAAGGGCTCTGCACCTTCGAGTTCGTCCGGCGGGCGTACAGCCAAGACTGCACGCTTTTCTGGGGCCAACGCGATCAAGATCGCCAAGCCGGCATACGTCTCTACATCCAAGTCCTCCCTACAAGAGGCTGGGATGAGATTTACCTCTACATCTCCCAGCATGTTGCCCTGTGAGCGGATATTCTACTTGGCACTGCCCTTATCATGCAGACCAACATATCCACGGATGCCCTTTTCACCCGTATGGCAGCTGGCCAACAGTGGCCGGCCGTGCCGACACGGGCGGAGGACGAACAAATCCTCTTGGACGAGTTCGAGATCCTGACCCCGCCCCGACAGCCCAGCGGGACTGTCAATCAGGTTTTGCGAAGCAGGACAATCCAAGGCACAACCAGGTGCTAGCGTTACATCGCCCGCTCTCTCGAACGTCACGTCTCCTAGCGCACTACTTTCTCCTCCAAGACCGACTCAGTTGGAGAGGGAGATTATAGTGATAGATGACACGCCCCCGGCGGCGACATCGTCGTCAGGGACACCGGCGCGTCAAACCGCTACGCCTGTACCCCTATCGCAAGCTAGCTCCTCATCGTCCTCTTTGCCACGATCACTTCCACCCTTAGCCCAGCAATCTCCTATACCAGGAATGCCACAATTTTGGACACAGGGATCACAGTGATCATTGGGATTTTCTCTCATGTCCTGCCGCTATGGCTCTATCTCCCCTAACGCAGCTCGAACCTTCCCACAAGGAGATTTGAATTTGACTAACCTTCAGCTCATAGTGGTCCGAGGCCGCGCTATAACGGATACTGGCATGAGACAACTCAACCAGGAAAGACCCTACAACTCCACGGAGAGCGGGTCTATCAACCCCGGGTCGAAGAAAAAATATCATGCACCCAGTAGGACCACGCATGGTTACACGCACACATGTCGAGTTCGAGAGAGATATGCACCGTGAGGGCAAAAGCATACCAGCTGTCCCGCAAATAGGAGGTGCGGTTTGGAAGGACGTTTATAATGACAGGAAGTCACTGTTCATTATTCAAAGCCCGATTGTCCGCCTCCGCCCCTATTGGGAAGATCTCGTCCAATTCGGTCAGCACATTAAATGCAACCATCGTTGCTACTATTACCTGTCTTACCTCATCCGGGTCCATGGAATCTACGAGGACCCGTCTTTTGACGATCCAGGCAATATCACTAGTGCGACACCGACTCGAGATCCGCGAGGACGGTGGGTATGAAATCCCGCTTCATGGCGGCCACATACATCTAGATCGGTGCTTCTCATAGCTCCGTCAATTGACAAGATATGAGGACATGCACCAACATAGTTACGTAGCCACACGCTTTTCCTCGAGCCAGCTGATTAGATCAGTAGCATACGTAGCCCCTAGAATCCAACAGGCTAAGGTGTAAGCCCGGATTTCCCTACGTCAGTTGCCGGAAATCATGGCACCAGTCAACCAAAGAGACCGAATATTCCTCGACAACAAGGGATATATCGCGCCTTATATTGGCCCAGGTTACATTGACTGTCAAGTCGTTCAGGCCTTTATAGGTGTAACTATGAAACCCATGAACACCTGCCATCAGGAGCGTGACCTCGGCCTTTCCCAACCCGAGGATGTCCTCCTGTCAGAATGCATCGTTTTTGTTCCTTGCTTGCAAGGACCAGCCCCCATACAAACCAACCCCCATGATGATTGGATGTGCATCGAGAAACGCACCGAAGTAGATGCGCATCACGATCGCTTTGTCAAAAACCCTGCGATAACTCACCACTGCAACATCCAGTACGTCGAAACGAACCGTACCCCGCAACATAGTAGGTTGCTGAACGGTCTCCCTCTCAAGTTGGTATTGCCGGCCATGGTTATGAATCGGACCCCACTGACGATGTTTCACCATCCGCCGGTTTGGGGACGATCCAGAGCTCAATTGGCCTCAATTCTGGCTTTTGGGTTGGACCAGGAAGACCCCATATCCGATACCCTGCTTTTCAGGCATTACATATCATACTCGCACGAACGGCCATATGGTTTCATGGGCCACCTATCAGGACTCTACCCGGGACATGGAGGACAGAGTGTGTCTCAGCAGATTATGAACCACGTAGTCCCATTTCCATGGTCCCACACTGTATCGGTGCAACCGGTACGATCAAGGGGGAGCATAGGACGGCATGATGAAGACTATCACGGCTGCCCTATTTTCGTACGATACCATTTTGCCTTCGAGCACTTATGGCAGTGGTTTGCATGCCTCTACTATCTTTTTCGATTGCCATCGAATTCTGCCATAAGATACTGCACACACCCACATGATATCAAGCGATCTATCGGATTTTCACGCCCGAATTTCTCCTTTTTCGCGGATCTGCCGGCGAACTATTTCGCAAACATGGACATGACAATTTGTTATACGGACAAATATCATCCCATCCCGACAGACCAGTGGGATGTAAGTCCCAATCCGGGCATGCTCGCGCGCCTCTTAACTGATAAGCAGGACAGAGAAATACTGGAGCAAAAGCTGAACCTGTTAAATCAACCTTCCTTATTTATGGAAGCGCGATGGACCAGGGGTATAGACACTTTAGCCCCGGTACAGGACTATCTTTTTCGGAATCTGCCTTCTTCAGCACACGACCAGAAGTGGTACTGTACAACCATAGCCAATGTCCCCATTTTCATACAGGTGCAGACAGAGGTGCGGGCACTGCAGCATATGCTCAACACGCCGGCTTACGAGGAAACCCAGGTCGTATTGCACCCAAGCACGTATTCACCTTGTCTTGCAGACATCTTGAATCCGTATTCGAGGGCACTGCTGGCCAAAGGCTACCCCTATGGTGTCCCATCCATACAGGACGAAATGGATATCAAGGAAACGATACCAAACATCGTGCGTCTCGATCTCGCCTCGACCTATGTTGGCACTCGGGTAGACCTCCGGGATTCACGTGATATAGCGGCCTATCTAAACCTTCCGCTAGTCCCCGTTGATCTTGGTTGGGAGTCAGTCTCTTCCTGGAACACACATTGCCGTCTCGAGTTTGCGATGCTCCACAACATCATCCTTCCCCAAGACACGGAAATGTTTTCCACGAACGAACAACTTCCCCCTGCTCCGGAAACTGGAAGGCCGGAGACGACCTATCCGGTCATCACGCTCTCCGAGAATCCGGGCTTACGATGGAAACTCAGAGCTCGGCAGGATCCCACCCCTTCGCCCTTTTCACCGGCTGCCCCCACATCGTTATCGCAGGCACCATCGACATACTTGCCACCATCACCACCGACGACATACTTTTCATCATCGTCATCATCGTCATCATCGTCATCATCGTCATCATCGTCATCATCGTCTTCAGCACCCTCACAGGGTCCTCACACACTTCCTTCCGCGGTGTCAGCCGTGGAAGGAGCGCATGCTATACGATTTACAATCACAGGTCCTAGATCTCTTCGGCCGACGCGACGCTTCTGGGGATTTCAGATCCCTTCCTCACGCGCCACCCGGAAGCAGCTGGAGGAAGGGTCTCCGTCTGACCGCATCTCTTTTTCTCCGCGCATTTCATCCCGCTCGAATCCACGCGGCCTCTCATCCGCTGATTCGAGATCACAGCGGCGATTGGAATATAGTAGAGCGCGAGATGAGGAAGAGGAAGAGCTAGAGGAATATGAACGTCAAGGACGTAGCGGCAAGGATGAAAGAAAAAACTCTCCGCCCGCCGACGAAGACGCGGATACCGGCAGAGATCGTTCCAGCAAGACGATACGCCGGAAATTCAAGAAGCCCAAGACCAGCTGCCAGCCCGACCGACGGCGACGACGCAGTCACGACGACGACTACAAAGACGGCTCCTCATCCTCCTCTTTTTCATCTTCTTCTTCATCTTCGTCCTCCAGCTCTGCTCCTGCCCCGAGCGCAACATCGGGTAACCGGACGACAGATAAGCAGGAGAAGACCGAGGATAAGAATAAGAACAAGGAGCGGAGTAAACGAGGCAGCCGCGGCAAAGCCCACAAGGTACGCACATGGCACTATCATGCAGTAGCCTATGACCGCCAAGGTAGACGATACCTTCGGACTGTGTCACAAGGTGAACGCAAGCCCATACGCTCTCAACACCAAGCACAACAGCAGCGTATGCGACAGGCCATGATCCATGGCTGGAAAAACCCGGTCCAGAGATGGACTACGGGTATTCCGGTTCGGAGAAATGCACCCCGAAGCACACTGCCAAGGCGCGGTCCGAGACGCGTGCGGAGCGAGCCTAGCCTGCCCCGACCTGCTTACAGCCGACCCCAGAACCTAGTTCCGGAAACGCGCAGCAATGTGTATGCACCACGCGCAACCCATCTCCTGCAACAAAACACGCAACGTGTACCATCCCACTCGATGCTTATGCTTCGAACATTGGCTGGGTTACAATGTCAATCGCCCCCTTCTCCGGGACAGCTGCGCTTCCGACCACACTCCCCTCAACATGAGCCGGAGACGTGCAGGACGCAGTGACAACCCACGGAGCAGTATCCAAATCCTATCAAACCCCATATTGTGGCCCAGCTAATGTTACCGCATGACAGGGAACATCCCTCGATTAGCGGTCTAGACTGGCTCTCTATGAATATGACCCAGGTATTTTACTCGTCACACCAGATGACATCACAGGCCTATTCCCAGACCCCGTTTTGATGCTTTCAGAGCGATTATGCCGACAATACCTAGACGAACAGAAGGAAAAGAAGGCCGAACCACCTAAACCCAAGTTCGGCCCGGATACTATTAGCTCCAACCTCACTCCCCCTCAGAAGAAAAGAGCGAAAGATTTTCTAGAGCGTTACAGCGACCGATTCCATGAAAAGGCTGGCTGTTTTACGCACACCGTTATCTCTTTGAAGCTACGTCCAGGCGCACAGCCTATTTGGGTTCCCTGCCCTAGATGGACGCCTGCTGTCAGAGAGTTCCTGACCCAGTGGGCAGACGAGATGCTCGCTACTGGCCGATATAGTTTTGCCTCTCCTAATTGTGAGTGGGCTACTAGACCGTGCCCTGTAGGCAAGTTTAACTCCCTCTTGCAGGATCATTTCAAAGGCATCCGCATGGTATTCGACTACCGCGCGGTTAACGACCTGCTCATCCTTCCGGTCCCCGGCCTTCCTAACCCCGATCATCACCGTGAGCTCTTCGCGGGATACAACTATCTCTCCGTGTTGGACATGGTTGATGGTTTTCGCACCTGAAGATCGACCCTACAGACGGTAGCCGCGACATCCTCGCCGTATGGACTCCTCGTGGACTTCTAGTCCCCAATTATATGACCGGCGCAGGGTATCCACCGCGCCCCTGGTGACTTCCAACGCGCAGTCGACAAGTCTTTTGGCCATCTCCCTTTTTGGGGTCAGGCGGCCGCAGCATACATCGACGACGTGCATCTGGCCCACGACGACTTCGACGTCCACATGGACCAGCTGGAAAAGCTCATGGAGGCTGCGGAGGCAGCCGGCTGTTACTTCGCCGCGGACAAGCTACGCATTGGCTACAATTCACTTCCCGTGCTCGGCAAAGTCTGCAGCAAGAAAGGCGTCGCCGCCGACACAAGCAAGATTGACGCGATCTTGAATATCTCTGAACCGCAGAACATCACCGAGGTCCGATCTATACTCGGTATGACCAACTTTATTCAGGCGCATAATATTATTCCTACTACTCTCGTTTGCTGGCGCCACTCTCCTATCTACTCAAGTCTACGAACGCCCGGCCTACGGGACCCAACCTTTTCCTGAAAAAGAGAAGAAATGCTTCGCAAAGCTCAAGCGTGTCCTGACAACGCTACTGATCCGCCAAGTACAACAAGATGCAACAACTCTACCTTCGCACAGACGCAAGCATCGTTGGCATCGGTGGAGCTCTACATTCGGGCCCTGAGAAGTCTGCACCCGTCATCTCTTATTTCTCGCTTAAATTCACGGATACTCAATCTCGGTGGGTCACGTATGTTCGGGAAGCTTACGGTATAATTTACGGAGTTCAGCAATCCCGTTACTATATTGACGCTAGTGATCATCCGCTGACAATGGTCACGGATCATCGCCCGCTCATATGGCTATACCACGCCAGAAGCCCGATGGTTGTCGGATGGGTCCTAGACCACCTTCAAACTATCCGCTTCAAGGTGGAATACATTCAGGGTAAACAGAATCTCCTTCCTGATGCCCTCTCTCGTGTTCCTTGTATATCGCCCGGCCAACCCACTCTCCTCGGGGAAGTCGAAGCGACGAATCAGCTACTGGACACTATGCCGGCAATTATGTTACAGTCCAGTGGACGCTCCTTTTGGCTCGCGATTGACGGTAGTCATCCGCAATTAGACGCGCGCTTTAAGAAGCACGACTGTCGGATTTTTGCGCGGTGCACCAACGATCAAGACCTTACAGGCCCCATGGGACTATGCCATAGTCATCCCGCCCGCGGAGCGTGCTCCGGAAGTAGCCCGTCAACTTTTTGCTCTCAACAAGCCTTTTGCTGTACTTATTCCTCAAGACATGGTACACCTCATACCCGACGGTGAGACCATCTCTCGTGAGACAGTATTAGCATGCCACAAGATCGTCTTCCTTGAGGACAACCTTGTGTGGCTTGTTCATAACTTTGGATTGGATCGCCATGCTGTGCTTAATATGTATGCTACATCACATGCCCCGCGCGTCACGCGCGCGGATATCCAGTCAGCGCAGAAAGAAGACCCCCTTTTACAACCGCTTTGGGACGGATCTACATCTATCGGCCAGGGTAATACTCTTCTCTTTTTCAAAGGAAGGCTAGAGGTACATATCATGCCCGACAGCTCCCGCCGTATATATGTTCCGAATCCCCTCATACGCAAGCTTGTCTCCCATGCTCACTAGATCCAGAATCACACAAAGGTCCCCACCCTTGCCCCATACATCCATCAGCGATACATATGGTTCGGACCCGATGGGAAAGACAAGATGCACGCAGACATTGAAGATTGCCACTTGTCAACTATCACACGCCCGCCTCACACTTAATCATGGCCGCTATAACTCGTTAGTCTGGAGCCATCCAGGTCAAGCTATAGGTATAGATCATGTTCATGTAGGCATAGATGGCGTACTCGAACAGTATGTGTTAAATATAGTCGATTTGTTCGCAGGTTACCTATCGGTTATTCCAATCGTTTCCACCACTGCTGAGGAGACTGTTGAGACCATTCTCGCTCGATGGGTTTGCCTTTTCGGTTTTCCGGAGGCCATCCTGTCTGACGATCATGGATCTTTCCGTCGCAATCTTGCCAAGGCCTTCTGCAGCATGGCTGGAATCGAATGGCTCACCACCGCGCCATACTCTCACCATCAGTTAGGCATGGTAGAACGCAGGCATCAAAGCCTCCGCCGCGCTATCCAGGCACTCGCAGACAAAGCAAGAAGACTTGGCCCAAGGCCATGCCAGCTCTGTCGTTCTCGCAGAACACTTACGTCTCTACCGCCACCGGCGTATCCGCTTTTGAAGGTATGATGGCTCGCCAGCCACGTACATCTATCGATATTTTCGATTCTCCCGACGTCATCGCTGAACGCGCGGCTCGATCAACCGCCGCAATGACTAAGTCTGGCTCGACGACCGTCCAGACATCGGACCAGCTCGACACTCTCCGCTTAGCTCGGATTGCTGTCACGGCGTATGTCAAGGAATACGTTTCCTTCACGCGCAAGGCTGCCAACGAACAGAAGAACAAGCAACGGCGACGCAAACTACCCGATTGGAAGGTAGGTGACCGTGTCACCGTCTATCGCCCGAAGCAATCAACCAAAGGTATTCCCGCCTCCTCTGTCCTTCAACACGACGGCCCGTACATCATATTGGACAAGCCGTCCAATAACACCTTTCGCCTCCGGCACGAGCACACCAGCAAAGTCCTCCGCAAAATTGACATTGCACACATCAGCCCCTACACGGCCCCAACCGATCTGGCTCAGGCCATCGACCCGGTCCAGGATCAGGCGCACAATGACGACCAGAAGGACTATGTTGTTGGTGAGGTGATAGCCTTCATCGACGATGGCTTGCTCAAGTTAGGGATGATCATGGATGAAGATCCCACGGACGATCGCGTCGACTTCCGTGTTCATCAACTCGGCATCACTTCGCTATCTAATATGCACCGCCTAGTTTACGTGGAGCCGGTTACCCATCCGGACGGCACAATCACGGAGGGACCGACGCATCTCCAATGGACGAAGCCTCTCAACTCCTGGAAGAAGATGACACTCGACAGCGACAATGATCAGGTCGTGCATCGGGATATCCAGTTCAAGCCAAGCTCCAACTACAAAGCTAAAGGCTATATCATTCCCGAACAGCTCAAACGTTTACGCAAGCCTTACAACGGTAAGAAGTATGATTTTCATGTTTTCAAACTGAGATCGAAGTAGACTCTCAAGTGGTTTTTGCTTTTAGACTCCCGACGGACTCTATCTCCTTTCCCACTTCATATACCACCCAACAAGTTAGTGTTTTCTACAGGCATGTACGATAGTCATATTCACATATTTTGATAGGCAACTGCTATTTCGAATAGGCTAAGGCAGGTCACACAATCATACTATTTACCGCTTTGAACACGTAGTGATAGTGTTGGCCTTATGCTCCGTCATGATGTATGATTGGGTACACTATATCCGTCCTGCCTCTGCATGTTGATACTACCTTGATCAATGCGTTGGCACATATAGGCACGCACATATCGCGCATTGATCTACATCTGCAATCCGAGTCTTTGATTCATTTTCTTTTTATACTTATTAACACATCATTTTGTCAATCATCTGTTACGATTCGTTTCGATCGCAACTCCAACCTACCGTTATGGTCTGGGGGGCCGGGGGAATTAACGGAATGACTACCGTACCGGACCAAAACATTAATATTGTGTTATTGAAACTTTCTTCACTTAGTTTTTACTTCAAGTTTACACTTCTATTTTTAGTTCCGTTACTTCATTTTTCCATTTATTCAATGATCAACTGTCATAACTTGTAGTTGTTACGTTTTCAACTGCCGTTACCAGTAGTGACAGATCAATTTATTTTACTTTAACAGCTAGCTTTTCTGGAAAAAGCTTGACTATTGCCTTTTTCCCATATCTGAAACTTTATTCATTTGACCGCTTTTCCGGTCTCCAGTCATAACTTTATTTTCTTTGACCGCTTTTTCCGGTTTCCAGTCAACACCGTGACTCCAAGTAAAATAGTAAAACAACGGTCAGATAGGCCCAAGTTAGTTAAAGTGGTAATACTTAACATATTTTCCTTTATTTTTCAAGTCTCAGACTAACTTGAACAACTCCAACTTGACTGCAACACAACACGTGTAGCATTTGAATTCTATTCGTTAGTTCTCAGACTTTGCATTGTTTCGCAAGGGACAAGTAGTCTGTCAAGCAAGCAGTGTACCGTAAATAAACTGGAATTGACCATCCCAGCGTCTTTTGGTACCTTCTGTCGGCCGGCCCGTACATTACATAGTGGCATCAAGTGTTGTCCGGCTTGTCGTTACTTGACTCTTATGCTTGGTCTGCCCCTTTACAGTTGAGGTACGACTAAGTGTCAGAGTAGCTGTTCCGGTTACATCTGGAGCCACTAACAAAAATTGAACGGGGTTTTGCTTTTGCTTTTCGTGAGGTTCACGAAAAGCTCAAGTTCTCACGTTTTTCTTGCCTTGTTTTTCTTGAGGTTTTGACACCTCGGAATTTCCGACAGAAAAGGGTGTTGACCTTTTTCAAGTTTTGCTTTAGACAGTTGAGCTCTCCTTAGGGGGAGAGGGATAGAAACAGATTGTGTGTGAGGTGTAGGAGCACGCACATTTGTTTTGTATTCGGTTGGAGGAAACAGGTGTCACCAGCATAACTCATAAGCTGTGTGTGGAGCAGTTGTGTGTGTGTGCTGTGTGTGTCATTTGTTGCTTTCTCACATCTCTCTTCTCTTTCTCATTTCGATATGTTACCACGTGAGAATAGGAGGAGGATGTTGACAGCAAGCAGCCCTTATTCTACACCAGCGTATACTAGGGGGGGTGGGTCTTTGGTACCTTCCTCTCTTGGTACACGTTTTATGGGGGCAGGAGCCCTCACAGCGTCGAGTTCGTCGACAACAGGGGGAACACCTCCCTCTTTGCACTTCATCTCTGCTCGTCTGGAAGACGATTTGAAGACGATGTGGCAGTTTCGTCTCACAGGTGATAGTTGGGCGGACCAGTTACCGTCCACAAAGGCATTGCAGACGGTCAGACGATGCATTAATGCTATCTCGCCTGGTTCGACGAGGAACGTGTGGGACACACTTGTGATCGAACGCACCACAGTGGCCAATGTTATGGTGGCAGCAGAGATGGTGGTTCAGATTGCAGAAGCTGTGGGCATGGGGACCCACTACTGGACGCCTGAGAGGCTGGATGCGTCCAGATTGATGGCATCAACGGAGGGAATGGTCGATCTCAATATAGCGAGGTTGGGACAAGTCCAAGCTGAAGCCTGGGGCACCACTGCCATGGCTGGAGACCTTTCTCGTGACTTTGTCAAACGTCACGGACAGCCTGTGTACGACTTGGTTGGCTGTTGGCAGTCTTGGGATGTCTTGGATCAAGGGCATCCAAGATGGACTGAAGTGCAAAAGTTTGCTCAGTTTCACAGTCAGGTTTGGGCCAGAGTGTCACCCACTGTGCACGCAATGGGCAACTTTATTTTTCGGCCCAAGAGTGGTGTTGGGGCTAAAGTGCTCTCAATAGACGACGTTTTCACGCCCATTTTCGACGCAATGGATGGCTTCTGGGACAAGGCAGTCTCAGGGACAAAGCCCACTTGGGCTACAGCGGGATCGTCTGAAAATCTCGTCACGTTGGAACGATTGCTGGTAGTGGATGCCATCGTTTATATGGCCAAAGCTTTTTATCATTTTGCTGTGGCTTGGGATGGCCAGGCAGAACGACGAAAGCTTGCGGTTTCGTCATGGAACCGTAAGATGGAAAAGAACGACGAGGAACGACGTCGTACTATTGAACGTCACCAGAAGGATGTGGACCGCCTTCTGGGTGACCAGAAGGCTTTTGCTCTGGACAATCAGAAGGTTGCAATTCCTAGGCATATCTCTGAGCTTCGTATGTGGCTGACAGAGGTACGTCGGGTCTGTCGTTCAGCTAACATTTATACGCCTGAGGATGTGGCCATAGTGGCTGATAGGTTCTTTCGTTGTCAGTCATCGGTGGACAACGAATGGCTTATGCAAAGCGAGGTGTGGGCAGCGTTTTGGGGAAAGCTGCAGTCTACTCGGTTCGACGCCATGTGTGTCGATAGTATTGGTCTGATGCTCGCAGAGAAGATGGGCTACCATGTTTTTGCCTCTAAGTCACAGGAGGTCAGTCAGCTGCAGGCGGAGGTCAAGTGGATGGTGAATAAGAAGCCTGTACTCCACTACATGTTCCAGAGGATAATGGACATGGTGATTATGCTCACACCTGCAGAAGCCTTCAAATTGACGGCTGTGGCATTGTTCGATCTGAACAATCAAGTCTTTATTAAGATGGCGAAAGAGATTCAGATGGACACAGAGGTATGGGAATACCTCCTCAAGGGTACTGGACAGTCTACCCCTGAGGCCAGTCCGGAGATATGGAACGTGGATGAAGACGTGTTGGGGAAAGTCATGCGTCGAGTCCAGAAAACCATCATCGATGAGTGGAAGTGGTCGGGTCCGAGGTCAGGGACTCCCACTCAAGGTAATCAGAACCAGGGGGGAGGGGATGGTGCGGGACCATTCGAGCCCGGGGATGAAGTTTATTGGGGCCAGGGGTACTCGCGCAGGGGACCTCAGTTCTATGGTCAGAGACCCCAAGGGGGGCCGGGGCAAGGTCGTCAACGGTTCCAGAGGTCATACTACAACCCCAGGGTGCATAGGCCGTTGTGCATGAAGAAGGCGGGAGCCTTGTGGCTCAAATCGGGAGCCATGTGCAAGAGCAATTGCCAGAATTTTCATCCTGAAGGCTGGGATGACTCGGTGCAGAAGGAAGTCTTGAGGAAGGTACGCTACGACTATCCAGTGGGTCCCTTCCATGGCTTGTTGAATACGAATAAGTATTCGCAGGAGCTCAAGAACCTTCAGGATCGTGATCGGAAGGCATACGATCAGAAGGGATGGACGGATCCTGGTGAGGCACCTTATTTGAAGGGTGAATGGGAAAAGTTCAGGGTATGGAACCCTCTCACTTCAGATGGCGGCGACGCACCGGCGTCTATGGGAAGAGATATCCCGGGCAGGCACGGGAATGAATCCGTGGACCCCTCATGGAATTTACGGGGGTCATCGGATGCGTCCTCAGCAAGGTCGGCTGCTAGTTCTTCGTCGAGCTCGTCGTCTAGTTCGAGCGATCGGTCGGATCGAGGGCACCTTGACAACCGACGTAGTCGTTCAAGGTCAAGAGATCGTCGTAGTGATCGTGAGGTCACTCATGTATCGGGCGGTCGTCATTACGACGAGAGGGATGAAGCCCGAGATCGACGAGGATACGATCGAGGAGGGCATGTTCGTGGCGGATACGACCGAGGACGACGCGATTCACGGAATCGAGATAGGTCACCGGAGCGGAGCCGAGATCGATCTCCACCGCGACGTCGGGGAGGGCGTTCAGATTCACGGGAACGTCCCAACTCAAATCGGAGCCCGCAGTGGGGCGGCAATCAGGGTAGTTCCCTTTTTCCTAATGCAAATGTGTATGGGGGGGGTGCGGGAACTTTTCCCTCATCGCATATGGAGCAGGCGGGAGCAGGTGCTTACTATGCGGGTCCAGCTCCGGGGCAGCAGTTACCAGTAGGCTACGGGCAGCCGATGCAGCAGCAGTTCTACCAGGGGCAGCCACAGCAGCAGGTGGTTGCTTATGGGGGACAGTCTTACATCCCTCCAGCACCAATCTTGCCTGCTCCTGGTATGCCGATGGGAGGCGGTCAGGGGACCGTCGGAGGGCAGATGCTTCCGCAGCAACAAGTCCAGGGTATGGCGTTTGGTATAACGCTAGTGGACATGCTGGTGAATGTGCAGGGCAAAGCATTAATGCAAGTGCGGGGCCAGGGATCCCAGGAGGCAATCCCAGCGCCTGACTCGGAGGTCGGGAGGGAGAATAAGTCGGGTGAGTTGCCTGTCGGCCACGAAGGCGACATGGTTACTCATGACCTGCGATTTGATGATAGGACACGCGTGGTAACGCGGGGAGTCCAGGAAGCTACGGACGCGGTGGCCTTGGAAGGCCAGGATGGACAGAATGAGCAGGTTGAGGACCTTGATAGTCACAGGGACACTCTATGTCCGGTGATGAATAAAGGCACGGACCTTAATGTGGAGTTAGCGTCGGAGGCGCTTGATAGTAAATATTTTGGTGGTTATGAAGCACTTTCAGCGGACGGGTGTGGCCCGGGGAAAGCTGAATTGCCTTTATTATTCACTAAAATTTTTATTGAGGATGTACAGCAGGAATGCATTGTGGGCAATGACACAATGGCATCTCTGAATGTACTCGGGAAGGAATTTATTGAACTATGGAGCAGGGAACCATGGTTTAGACACGGGTTTCGGCCGTGTCGGTTGAGGATCAAGGGAGTGGGAGGCATGACCGGGGTCTCAGGGTCAGTCATGCTTACGTTCCTTTTGAAAGACGGGAAGTCTTTCTCTCATCGGTTTTGGGTCGTCCCAGCCTTTGCTGGTGGTCTCCTGTTGGGGCTGCGGAGCCTCAGACGAATGCACGCTAGGATTTATACGGATCTGAACATGGTGCAGTACGGTGGATCCGAGGTGGCTCCGCGGTACGAGGTAGTACCGTATGAACCTTTACGGCGGGAAGGCCAATGTGCGGTAGCGCACGATTTGGATGTGAGTGTCTCACCAGTCATGCGCGCTGACTGGGGGTGGACAAAGGTGGTGTCCGAGGGCACGGAGCCTTCGGTCACACCCCACATTCAGGAGCCTGTAACAGCCTCGTTCTTCCATGTATGCACAGTAGAGTCGGGGGACTCTGGGGAAGCAAGTGTGGTTGCTGACAATTCTGACGACAAGATACAGGAGACGGAATATGTCATGACCACAACCTTTGGCTGGGCCTACAGGGACCCACGCGACGTGAGGGTCGTGAACGTGGACTGTAGGGATTCCGCAAAGGATGAGGCGGTAGTGGCCGCGATAGACGCGAGGTTGGAACACCTCTGCAGCAAAAGCGGAATTGTTGCGGGGTACGATTGCGGGCATGGAGGATGCCGGTGATCAGCATGTCTATATAGATGTGCATTCGACCACGACGTCTCATGTGGTTTGGAATGTTACCCAACATAAGCTGCCGGTCAAGCAGCCTAAGCCGATCGTAGAAGCCTTCTTGAAGAGTCACTGGGATGATAATTTGTTTTTCCCTAAGGGAGTCAAGGCCATTAAGGAGGTCTTGAAAAACAGGCTATCGGTGGATGATTTCACTATAGTCATCCCAGTGGGAACTCGGACGGAAATGTGGTGGCAGGATATAGAGGATCATCTTATTGATGACCCGGTCCCGATCCCACATAGAGGCCATAAGCTGGTCTTGGCTTTACGATTGGGGACGAAGGAGAAGGCGTTGGCTTATGGGGCCATGTTAATGCAACGTGAGATGGCGGATGTGAGAAAGCAAGCCTTCTCTTGGATATCGGGTATATATCACCGCACGCATGCAATGCAATATGCCATTATCATAGATCATGTGGCACAGCTTGCCCAGTGGAGAGGCAAGGAGGAAACTAGGTACCATGGGACGATGGTACGTGAGGATGAGCGGCCTATTCCGATGGAGGATGTGGCGCAGTTATCACGTAAGGCCTCTCATAAGGAGATTGAGGAGGCTAGGATAGCCGCGGAAAATGCTATTGCGGAGAAATATAGTACTTGGGAAGGTACTATGAAGGAGCGAGATGCCCTCAAGGGTATCTTGGAGAATAATATGGAGGTATTTGGGCCTCTTGAGGCGGGCTCTGTTCGGGGTTACGAGGCTAACTTTGGACGGAAGCTGGGTGAAGACGTGGTGGGTCACAGGAGACCGTCACGTATGAGCTATCACGAGGATCGGATGGCTCGGGAAATCACTCAGGAGCTTTTGGAGAAGGACATCATTGAGGCACGCTTATCGGAGGTGTCTTCACCTGTGCGTATGGCGCCCAAGCCGGATGGGTCCTTACGTATGTGTATCAATTACTATAGGATCAATAAGATTCTGAAGCAGATCGAGACACCGGTACCGGATCTCAGGAAGGGGATCAACCGGCTCAAGCATGCGAAGGTGTATACTACGCTTGATCTTAAGAGCGGGTTTTGGCAAATCCCTCTTAATGAGTCATGTCGGTATCTCACAGCGTTTATGGTCGGAATGACTACATACGTGTGGAAGGTATTACCGATGGGTCTTAAGTGCTCTCCGGGTCTATTTCAGCATGCTATGACTAAGATGCTGGGGAAGGAGTACGACGATGAGGCGACGGTGGTTCGTCTTGGGTCGACGGAGGATTATGCTTTCTGTTACATAGATGATATTATCATTTATTCAGAGAGTATGGAGAAACACGTGGAACACGTGCAGGACGTCTTGCGACGTATAAGCGCGTTTGGATTGCGCTTGAATGCACAGAAATGTGACTTCGCACAAAGAAAGATACAGTACCTGGGATATGAGATCTCAGAGGGTCGGTGTGCGATTGCATATGAAAAGAGGAACTATGTAGCGTCTATGCCGATGCCAAAGACTCGGACGGACTTACATTCCTTTATATCGCTGGCTCAGTATTATGGTGAATTCATTCCGGGGTTTGCGGAAAGAGTAGCGGTGGTCAGGAAATTCCTGAAGCAAGGGGTCGGGGACGACCCATGGCCGGAGGAAGTCACGAGAGTGATAGCGGAGCTCAAGGATGAGATCGCTAAAGACCCAAGGCAGGGAGGTCGAGTTCTTATGTTACCTGACTGGAAGGAACAGTTCGTGCTCGACACTGACGCGTCTTCGTACGCGGTAGGAGCGGTGCTTCAACAGATGGACAAGTCCATTGGGCAGTTGCGGCCCGTTATGTTCATCAGCCGGCAGCTGATACCGGCGGAAAAGGAATACTGCACAAGGCAGCGGGAAGCACTCGCTATAGTGTGGGCTTTCCAGAGGTTGCGGGAATACCTGTGGGGTACTCCTAACATTTTGGTTAGAACGGACCATCATAACCTGCTATGGCTCATGTCTGGAGATCATACAGGTAGGTTGGCCAGGTGGCAGTTGGAATTGGCGGAGTATGACTTCACCATTCATTACATCAAGGGCAAAAGGAATGTTGTCCCTGATTTTTGTTCTCGGTATGAGGACAAGAGTGGACAGAAGGATAAGGCCGTTGATGATTTACAGCGACGTAATACGGTCAAGGAGGTGCGAATGGCACAGTTTGAATTTCGAACGCCGGGGGCGGTGTTCGCAATCATGGGTCATGATGTAGATCTACATGATTGGGAGGAACAGGGAGCGGAAGACACCAAGTTGCCATCGGGGCTTTGGTATCATCCGTTCACGCATAATAACAATCAACGTGACACGCGCAGCGAGGAAGTGTCTGCGTTGGAAGCAGTCGAGGTAGCGGCACGAGACAAATGTGCATGCTGTTACTCGCCGATCGCGAGAGAGGCGTGTGAGGATATCCTATGGGCGGAAGCAAGGACCGCGGATAGGAAAGAGGGGGAGGATGTTATGGAAGGAAGGCAGGGTGCCTTTGACGCGGTCTTGTTACCGAAGGGCCCGATGTGCCTTAACTTGGAGGATGAAGAAAAAGTTAAGGAGGAACATCTTTTTCAGTTACCGGAGGCACATCCGGAAAAGGTTCGATTCCAGTTGGAAACTGACACGGCAGTCAGACTGGCGTCGGTGGAAACTTTTCGGACTTTCACTCAGGAAAGTACGGAGTATAAGGAGTTGAGAGAACATCTGCTCAATCCACAGGCAAGGCCCGAGGACATTGACATAAGGAAACTCAAGCGGTGCTTGGTACTAAAGGATGGACTCCTTTGGTATATGGGAAAAGATGGCGTATATACCAATGAGGAGGATCGATGGTTGTTATGGGTTCCGCAGGAACTCAGAACGTCTTTGTTAATTGCGGCGCATCATTGTCCTATGCAGAGCCACCCGGGGGTGGAAAGGATGACGTGGTCGTTAAGGAGACGTTTTTGGTGGAATAACCTGGGAGAACGGGTTAAGGAGTTTGTGAAGGGTTGTCCTCATTGTCAGATGGCCAAGTTGCCATATAGGCCGAAGATGGGGCTTAAGGGTGAATATGATATCACTCTGGATATTTTCGATACCTTGCATATCGATCATGTGGGTCCTTTTCCAGAGGCGGGAACGGAAAAATTCAAATATCTCTTAACGGTTATTGATCGAACTTCCAATTATGTCATTACTGTCCCTGTTACGGATGTGACAGCGGAAGTGACAGCGGCGGCGCTGATTGATCAGGTATTCGGCCGTATTGGGATACCGAGAAGGATTATTTCGGATAGAGGAACGAGTTTCGCGAATGAGGTTTCGCAAAGGATTGCCAAGTTCTTTGGGTTCGATTGGCAGTATGTGACTGCTTTTAACCCAATGGCGAATGGTAAGATTGAACGCGTTCACAGGACGTTGAAAGCAGCGTTGAAGACTTATTGTAAGAACAGCCAGCTTAACGGGGTATATGTGGTACCTATGTTCACGTTTGCTGTCAACAATTTAGCTTCGGCGTCGTTAGGCGGACACGCGCGGGGTGTCAGTCCGCATCAGGTGGTCTATGGACGGGCGTTAAACACGCCGACGGAACTGTTGTTTCCGCCTGATAAGTGGGAACCGTGTGAACTGTTAGGAGTTCGCTTACGAGCGATCGCGGAAGCACGGAGTGCGATTGAGAAGTGTCGGGAGACGCTGAGAGAGGTTCAGCGGGAACAGGAAATGGGCAAGTACTCTCATGTGGAGTACAAGGAAGGTGATACAGTGTTGCTGTATGTACCGACGGTACCGAAAGGGGTATCGATTAAGTTTTACAATAAGTGGCATGGGCCATTTAAGATAGTACGTCAGACGGGTGCGTACAATTACAAGATTGCACCTACGGGGGCACGTGGAAGGGAACAGATTGTTCATGTTCGTCGGTTGGCGAAGTTCAGTCCTTATTTGCTGGAGGACGAGAATGAGGAACAAGCGCTGAGGCGTATTGCACCAGCGTTTAGACAGCCGCCAGCATTGCTTACGCGCAAGGAGCGTGAGGAGGCGTTGCGAAAGCAACAGAAGGAAGAAAAGGCTGAGGCCAGGAATGCTGGACAACAGGATCGTTCGGCTTCGGACGTCAAGGTAGACGTCAAAGATGGGAGGGAAATTCCGAAGTCATCGGAAATGTCAGATCGGAAAGGCACGGTATGGAAGAAACCGTGGATAGCCGGTAAGGAAGTGGCTAAGATCGACTGGCAGGTTGATAAGTTCTATCTATGTCGACCGCACGAGGATACGGTCATGGATAAGGACTTTGATTATTTCTTTTTAATGCAGGTTACGTATGTACAGCCTAGAACGCGGGTACGGGCTGCGTTGGGACTTGCTCCGACAATGCACTTTTGGAGGAGCAAGAGTGTTATTGATATGACGCGGGAAAGAATCTTTGCGCCAGTATTTCGAGACGGCAAAGATTTGGAGCAGTGGGATGCGTCCATCGAGAAGGACGATGAGGATTTTACACCATGGACGGTGCAAATGATGCCAAGGGTGGTGTTGGATATGCCGTTCGAGTTAACAGAGGAAAGGAGGATTCCGCTTTGTATTTGGGACGAAGTCCAAAGTGCGGGCATATCATTTTTGTTGATAGGTGCACCAAGATGTGAGAAAGAAGTGGCGGCGAAGAAGAGAAGGGCTAAAGAGACGCAGTCGGAAGCAGTAGAGCACAGGGGTCGAGGACGACCTCGGAAACAAGTCAAAACGTGAAGCTACGAAGTCTGATGTCGCTTACGGATCATTGGCTACTTTGATTTTTCTACGGGAAAGGGGAGATCAAGACGGGGCATTTCTTTTAATGCCTGAGGTGAAAGAGCTAGGCTCGGGGGCACGAGTTCTCATGGGAGACTCGCACTGGACGTGGACTAATTATTTTTACTTATTCGACAGCCGGGATGCTTCA
>WBZZ01001872.1:0-25944 GCA_019918135.1 Paulinella micropora
ATATTTATTCAGTCTTTTGCGGTATACATCGCATATATATGAATGGTTTATTTCTTCAATATCCTTCGCTATAGTTTCGATTGAGTTGTTAATGTTCCATATTCGACTGTTTCCGTTTTTGTGATCTGTTATATATTCCTCTAAGTAATATATGCCTTCTTGTACGTCGTCAATTTTTCGCCTAAGCCACGGTTCCATCGTTATCTCTTGGCTGGTCTCACTCATCTTTTTTTTGCCGTTCCTGTTTTCCTCCGTGCTTATATATTATATGCTTATATATATTTTTTTGTTTAGAATAAAAAATAAATATTTGCTCATATATACAACAACAACAAAAAATATTATTTCAATTATTTAAGGCTTTTAAACGGCCGCCGCCTCGTCTGCTGGTTGTTGCTGTAAATTGGGGCCGTATAATCTAATAAGGGTTTCTTTTATGGCCATAATGTCTAACTCTTTGAAAATTCTGTTTAGGATTTCAAGCTCTTGAAGGCTTAATTTTTCTCTTTTGCGGAAAAATGCCCCCCTTATATCGTTTATTTTTTTCTGTTTCTTCTCTGTCGTTTCTGGGCTTTCTGTTCTAGTCTTCTTTTTTCTCTCTGGTCGTCTGTGGTATGTTAAAGTATGCTTATAATATACCGTCTGGCCCTCCTTATTCTTCCTCGGGAGATATTGATAATAATAGGATATGCCATTTTTTACCTCCATTTCAAACGGCAGTTTATATGTTAATCCCCGCTTACCACTACCCGCCGGCCGTCCTCGTCCGCGCTTCTTTAGCTCTAGCTGTGGCTGGGCCGTTTCTTCTGGTGTTTGTGGTTGTTGCGGTGTGTCTGGTTGTGCTGTCATTTTCTTATATATGATATATTATATTTTTAAATTATATAATTAAATATTTAATATGAATTTTTCTATATAGAACATTTAAGCCGCTTTTTTTGATAGGTATTTTATATAATATTATTTGAATTAATTAATTAATTATTTAATTTAATATATACAAAAAAATATCATTATTAATATATAACTTTGGAGAATGGAAACGAAACAACAATATACAGAGCCCGACCCTGTACACCATAGGGGGGCCGACCCTTTAAAAGAAAATAAAAAATCATTAAAAACCGATCGAAAATTAGGTTTTTTGACAAAATGAAAACAAAAAAAGAAGAATACAAAACGGCGACCCCCGATGAACTTTATGACATTTTAAACGAAGCAAAAAACCCGACCATTTACGAAAGCGTAGAAGACGGATTAAGACCTTATGCGGATTATGAGAAAGACTTTAAGACAAAAAAAGAAATGGAAGCGAACAAAGCAACGATTAGAGAAAATATAATAAATGAGTTTGCGGGGGTGTTTGAATGTAGCCCCGATAAAATAGCAGTATTAAAAGCGCACGGAAAAAAGGGCCGCGTGTGGCGTCTGTCTTTTCATTTGGTGGCGTATGGGGCCCCGCCGATGTCTGACGGGTTGGAGGTGCTGCGACTTATTGAGGCCGATAATAAGGCGGGATTTGATACGGCGCCATATAAAGCTTATGCCGACGGCAATTTATTAGGACCGCTTTGAGCAACAAAGAGGGCGAGGGCAGACCATTTATAAGAACCGATACACCATTAACGAAAGAGAACTTTAAAGAGTGCTTAATATCTGCCGTGTGTGAATATGAGATAAATGAGGATGTCGAGGAAATGGCGGGGGCGATGATACATGGGGAGCGAATAGAAGAAGGAAGAAGGGACAGGGCGAGGCCGTGGGATGAAAAAATAATAAACGAAATAAAAAAAACTGGGGGCTTTTTACTTACTAAGGCCGACATAGAGGCAATACAGGCAGGCGAAACAGAGGACCGCCTGAAAATTAAAAAGGCTTTTGATATGTTGGAGAAGCACAGGCCCGACATATTCAAAAATATAGCAGGAGTAAAAAACATAAGATACAACGACGACGGGACATTATGCTTATTTTTCAAGAGGTTGAAAGCGGGGTATTGTAAAACACATAACAGGACGCACACGGCGGACAACTGCGACACGGTTTTTATTACAAAAAGCGGTAAGTGCTTTTATATGTGCGCGAAACAACCGACGGGCGAATTATACCCCCTTTTCAAAATTAAGAAGGAGGAACGGCAAAAAGAATATATTGAGAAATGGACTGAGAAAAAGGAGCAATTAAAGAAACAGTATAATAGAAGAATTTATAAATATGTATGAGTTCGAAAACGTAAAACAAAGCCGCGAGAAGTGGTGCGCGGATATAAAAGGCCTGTTAAATGCGATGACGGTAGAGGAGAAGAACCGCCGCCAGCTTATAGGGCTTCGTAGCAATTTAGGGACGGGTAAAAGCGTAGCCCTTATGAAGGCTATTAAAAAATACACGGACGAGAACCCGAACGGCAAAATATTAATATTAACTCAGCGAATTATACTAAGCAAGCAGAACGCCCGAGAGCTTAAAAAATTAGGGTTTTTCTGTTATCTGGACCGCGAGGGAAACGAGCTTATAATAAATAAAAAAAGCATAATTCAATTAGATAGCCTTCATTATTTGAGATGGGACATAAAAAGCGAGCCGATAGGGCTTATTATCATTGATGAGGCCGACCAGGCTTTAAGGCACCTTAACGCTGACACATTCAAGAACAACCTGAAGGCAAACGACAATTTAAGGCACTTATACGCGGTTTTGAAGAATACAAAAAAAATTATTTGTATGAGCGGAAACTTAACGGCCGATAATTTGGCTGACTGGGAAAAAATGGCGGTCGATAACTTAGAAGCGAAGATTTTTATAAACGACAGCCGAGCACACCACAGGCCCCTTAAAATAATGATGGGGCAGACTGACGAACAAATAATAAGGGCCGCGCGTGATAGCTTAGACAAGGGCGAACGGGTTTATTTAGCTTCAAATAAAGATATAGATAAAATACGGTCCGTTTTTGAGTATCTTACAAAAGGCCGAAATATTAAGGCCCTTTTAATTACTAGGGATACAATGAACGAGCCCGCGGTTAAAGAAGCCTTAGAAGGTGATATAAATGAAATATGGAGCAAATACGAATTTTTGGCCGTTTCTCCGTGCGTCCAGTCTGCGATTTCGTATGACATAGCAGAATATTATAATAAAATTTATGGATTATTCACGAACGGAAGCAACAGCAGCGGCGACGCCTGCCAGATGTTAAGGCGGATTAGATACCCGACAAGCGACGAAATATTCGTTAATGTGGAGCAAATGAACATAGAACGGCCGACGAATGAGGCGGACATATTAGCGGGTATTTACAGCGACCAAAACGACCTTTTAAAGGGTTTAAAGTGTTATTTGACTAAGGATGACTTAGACCTGAGCACCCTTAAGCCCGGAGTGAATGAGCGCCACCCTTACCCGCGATTAGTAGCAAAATTAACAGCGCAGGACAACAGAGACAAAAACAATTATATAGAGAATTTTATAAAAAAAACCAGATACTTTACGGCAATACGGTCGAAAATATACCAGACGAGAACGGAGCCGAGAATAAAGAAGTTATTAAAGCGAATGCAAAGAAAATAAGCGAAGATTTAAAAGACAAGAACGCCGAAGAACTAGCAAAGGCGGAAGGGATAACGAAAGAAGAGGCCGACAAGCTTTTTAAGAAGGCAAAGACGGAACAGTTAACGAAGGAAGAGCAAACGAGGCTTGATAAATACATATTCAAAACAGCTTATAAATTTGAAGAATACCAGACCGAGCCAAAAATTTATAGAAAATATAATAATAAAAAATTGATGGAACAATATGAAAATATATGGTGATTTTATAAAAATAATATATTTAGCTTTGAAAACTGCTTAGAAGAAGTTAAACGAGACGATATTTTCAAAATTTACAATAAACTTAATAAAGATGAAAACCGAGTAATAACAGATAATAATAAAGACATAATCATAAAAACGACGGGATTAAAAGCGGAATATAGCAAACAGCAATTAGTTATAAATATGTTAAAAAAATTGGGCTTTGAATCATTCCACGACGGCCGAGAAATAAGCCGGGCGGACTTAATGACCGCATTAAAAGCGATACACGAGGAACATTTGACGGACCAGCAGGAGCTTATAGTAAAATTAAAGAAGGAACGGCGAAAGGCTCAGGCCATATCCGAATTAAAAGCAGATAGCAAGACATTTTTGAAACATACGTTAGAATTTATAAACGGATTAACGGCCGATTTATACGGGGTAAGGGTTGTAGCAACGAACAATAAGCGAACAAAATATAAGTTAGAAGGCCCTGTAGATAAGTTATATGTGAGAAGTAAAAATAATGATTTTATACCACTTTTAGGGGATACGGCAACACGGAAAGAGGCGGAGCCGTCCACGTTGGAATGTTGGGAGCAATTGGAGCAAATGGCAAAAAGAGCTTAAATATAGGCGCGCTTATATATTGTTATGTCCATATATAAAAAAACATGTGCCTTTTTTGATGATGTTTGAAAAGGGGGTTTTGAATCGTTAGGGGCCGTGTTTTGATAGGGGCTAGCCGACAGTTTTTATTATAGGAGAAAAGATGGCGGCTAGCCCCTCGTAAAAAAATGGGGTTTGAAGTGTTTAGGGCTGTGTTTTGATAGGGGGGAAAAAAGGGCGTGTTTTTTTTGTAGTGGTAAAAAAAAAGGGTTTGGAGTGTTAGGAGCCGTTTTTGATAGGGGGGAAAAAGGGGCGAGTTTTTTTTTATGTGCGCCGCGTCTTCTTCATTGTTTATATTGTTGAAAAGATAGTTTTAAATAAGGAAAAAAAAGGTTTCTGATATTAAAAACCTTCTTATCAGTAGTAGAATGAAAGCGAAAAGGCCCGAAACCCGCAAAAACCACAGCCAACAAAAAAACGCAGGGGGCGACCCGACAGCAGACCCCGAAAAACTGGAGATAACGGCCCGAAGCACGCAAAACCACAGCAAACAAAAAACACAGGGGGCGCAGACAAAACGCCATATAATCGAAATAATTTTTTTAAGTATATACACAATGAGCACGGCAAAACATAAAAATTGCAACACGGACGGGCCCGACATATGTACAGACTGCTTAAAAGCTGTTAATGATTTTAAATATGCGGCGGCAGTTGCTTTATTAGATTCAAACAAGCCAAAGCGCACAGACACGAAGGCAATATTAACAAAGAAATTAGAGGACGTTATAGAGGCAACAGGGGCTTTAATCGATAATGCGCAATATGAAAAAGAAAACGACGCGTTAACAATATGTATTAAAAAGGCAAGCAGGGGCGGCGGGACTAACGGCCCTTTAATTACTGGTTTGCTCCGGGCTTCGCCCGGAGTTAACCGCCGTTAAAGTTCCGAGGAGCCGTTTCGTTTTTACAATAGTCCGGCCGGCGCGGCGTAGCCGTGCCGGCGGAGCCGGCGCGTGTTTTCTCCGGTGTCTGGTAGGCCTAGGTTGGAAAGTTGGGAAGATCGTCAGAGAAGCTCTTTAATGCCTGCTTCAACAAAGAAGCTCAAGGTTGACTGCATTGTCTCGGTCCTTGCAGCCTATCATGTCCAAGACTCTGATCTTTTTCAAAGATTTGGAAAAAATTCCGAAACCGTGCGAATTACCGGGGTGGTAATGGGTCTCACGAATGCACAAGCTACAGTTCGTCTCAACACTGAGTGTCATCAGTGGTCTGTCCAAGTCCCTCGCGGTTTGATTCGTTTGGAAGATGAATCTAAGAAATGGAAGTACTTAAATGCAACCGGTCCCAGTCATTTGGGCCTCTGATTCCGATCAAGCTGTTGAACTCACGTTTTCAAAAATTCCTCTCAATGTCAATGTCTCACGTAACGATTTTATTAAGTCAATTCGTGATGTGAATGGCATTTTGAGGAACAAGAGTAGCAGCAATGAGGCGAAAGCAAAAAAGCAAAAAACTAAAGCAATCGCCTCTCATCTCGAGAATCTATACAACGCCACCAACTTACGAAAGTTGTACAACGATTACTTCGAGGAGGTCAAAGACATCAAGGCAAATTCCAGTAAAGCGGCGTTCTCTTCTGCAATGGCTTCTCAAATTGTAAACGATGGAGTTGAGTGGGCTTTCATTGTACAGTCTGAGCTCATTGAGAAGGAAGAGCAAAATGACGAAGAGGAAGTTCTGTCCGATCCGGAAGAGGGACAGCCTCGAAACAAGAAACAGAAGACGAACGTAAACGAAGAGTTAGCAATCCAAAACGAGATAGATGTTGCTCTGCAAAAGCAGGAGAAGCTCAGGGCTAAGCTTGCCTCTGCTCGTAAAGTCGGGAACAAAGGCAAGACGGTCCACTTTGACGCTTCTGTCTTATCCGAACTTCAAGAGACGAATGAGGAATTGGAGCGGAAGATCAAGGAGGCGGCAAACGACAAAGGTATTGATCCCTCTTCCTTACTCTCCGCGTTAGGTTTTTCGACTTCTATGTCCGGAGATGAGAAATTTAGATTGACGCAAGAGTTTCAGAGTCTGCCGGGTTCAGAAGATTTGGACTTTGACATTCTCAAAAAGATCAAGTTGGGAAAGGAGTTCGTCAACCTCAAGGAGCTCTTGCCATCGAAGAAAAAGACTCTGATCGGCGAGCCTCATGAATCCGAGCCCGAGACTGTTACTGTTGAAAAGTTTTTGGACTTGGTCCGCAGACTCATCGTCCTCTACTCAAAACATCATGCTCAGCACGCCGAGGACATGTGGGACCATTACCGGTACCTTGAGCTCATTGTTAGGAAAAATACGTTGCAATCTGCTATGAGATGGGACAAAGCTACTCGTGGCAGACGCCCCTTGGGTCAGTGGCATAAGGGCAACCTTCCCTTCGTTCTAGCCACGGCCATCCTTGAACCTCTCCCCCCTCCCCCCCCTTCTCAATCGATCAGCCTAGGCACTTCGAAGCAGCGCAGAGAGAACAACACCCGCGGGGGTAACCAAGCCAAGCAGCAGTTCCAGAAGTCCAGGAAAGTCTGTTTCAGCTGGGCAGACGGCAAGGACTGCAGCTACAAGGAAGACTGTCGTTTCCTCCACCATTGTCCAGTGTGCCCTGACAACAAGAATCACAAACGAGTGGATTGCCCAGACGGTGGCAATGACAAGTGGGGCAAGCGCAAAGCAGATAAGTGAGGGGGCCCTGGGAGTGAAAGCTCTGCAGTGGCGCAAGTAACTCTCAGGGTCGGCTTACATCAGCCGGAGGTCTCCTTGGTGTGACTTCCTCTTCCACTGCTTTTTGCCTTTCTGACTCAGCTCGCAGAATGTGGGATCCAGGTGGTTGCGAGCACGCGACCAAGGTTCCCAAGACTGGCAATTCGTCTTTCAGCAACCTGCAGTCTAACTTCGACTCCTCTCTTTCTTTTTCTCGGGCCTCGGTGCCACTCACAATTATGATCGGTCCCACCGGTTCCACTTTTTCCCATTACTCGTCAGCTTGTAGCTCAGTTCATTCTTCTTTTCCTGTTCAGTCTGTGGGGCTCAGCCCTTCCTGCTCTACTGCCCCTTCCGTTTCCGTCAGCCCTGTCCTTTCTGAGGAAGCTATAGTGCTTCGTGCCTCTGTTCCGTTCGGTCAAGTGTCACCCGTTTCCACTTCGATGGGTACTTGTCCTGTCTCCTTTCCTACTTCTTTTTCTTCTTCTTCTTCTTCCTTTTCTTCTTCTTCTTCTTCTTCTTCTTCTTCTTCTTCTTCTTCTTCTTCTTCTTCTTCCTTTTCTTCTTCTTCTTCTTCTTCTTCTTCTTCTTCTTCTTCTTCTTCTTCTTTTTCTTATACTTCTACTACCACTACTACCACTACTACTTCTACTACTACTTCTACTACTACTACTACTTCTACTACTACTTCTACTACTACTTCTACTACTACTTCTACTACTACTTCTACTACTACTTCTACTACTACTTCTACTACCACTACTACCACTTCTTCTACTACTACTACTACTACTACTACTACTTTTACTACTTCTACTGTTTCTGCTTCTACTTTTTCTTCTTCTCTTTCTTCTTCTTTTTCCTCTGGTGTTGTTCCTTTTAGTTGTTTCCCCTTGGTGGGTCCAAGTTCTTCTTTTGCTCAGCAGCCTCTGGTGCTGTGTCCTGAACAGAGTGGTTCGCAAGGAAATGCGGTCCCTTCGAGCCCCTCTGCTTCTCTTTCTCTCACTTCTGCTTCCTTTTTCTTCCCTTTCCCTACGTGGATTTGGGTTATTGCTAAGATTGAGGCTGAGGAAGAGATGGGCGCTTGGGTTCGCTCTCTTCCCCCGTCTGAGGTCTCTTGTTCATCAAACTATGATGGGATTTCAGTCTCCCCCTCTCTGCCTCCTGATTTGTTGTCAGCAGGGGTTGTGTCTGTCGATTCCCTTCCTTCTCTTTTGTTGGAGTTGGAAAGTGGGAAAACGTGGTGGCACGACTTTCCTTTCTGGCTGTGTCGAGCCAGAGTGGTTGCGTTGGTGGGGTTCCAAGGCAAGGTGGAACTTCAGTGCTTCGCCCCACATACCACGCACGTTTGGTTTGTTCGAGACTCTTCTCGTGGTCTGCAAGTCGGGGGCATCGCTCTTGTGGACTTTAGGTTTCAGAGGGGGAGAGGTAGGAACATTCGTTTCTTTGGTTGCCTAGAGGGTGACGTGAGGTTTCGGCCAGGGAAACGTGAAGTTCTGCCGCTGTGGGATGGTGTTTTAGAGCCTTACAAATCTGTCTTCAAAGTTGACAACATTGTAAACCTTGCCAAACTTTGCTTGCAGGAAGCAGAGGTCGTTTGGCTTGAAGGCTTCCTCACAGGCACTGATACTCACTACAGAGGCACAGGAGAATTCTTGCGTGACTATTCTCTCGCTCATGCTCTCTCCGAAGAAGACAACCGGCAGATTTATGAGGCAAACATAAAGCGGTTAAGAAAGGTTTCATGGCGGGCCCGTTCACGAGGCCTCCCTTTCCGAATCGCTGTTGCAAACACCAAGCCATCGTGACACGTGAGCATGCCATCCCCAAGGACAAATGGCATCTCGAACATGGGGAAAAAAGACTGATCAACGACCTTTCCTTCCCCCGTTTTCTCTCTTTCAACCAGCTTTGCCCAAGAACGGACGATGGGGTAGAATACTATACAAACGACATGCAGATGGCTAGGATCATCCAAGCCGGTCCCGGTTGTGTTGTTTTTGGGGCAGATGTCAAATCTGCTTACAATCAGACCCCGTTGTTGCCTTCGCTCTTCTGGCAACAGGTCTCCTCGTGCAGGGACCCAGTCACCGGCGGGCTTTTGTACTTCGTTCTTATTGTGCCCGGGTTTGGGGGTGTCTATGCCGCTGACGGTTGGAATCGTTACGCTAGATCCCTCGAGTCAATCTTTCTCTATAAGACTATCCCGTTGAAGCTGTACGTCGATAATAGTGACGTCGTTTGTTCTTCCTGGAAGGAGGCTAGGGCACTTAGGTTGCAGTTCAATAGCCTCTCTGAACATCTGGGCATCCCGTGGCATGAAGAATTTATTGGCCAGTCCTTTCGTTCCCTCGGTTGGTTTAAGGACACTCGCAAGGGCTTTTGGTTCGTAGAGCTGCCCACTGACAAACGCAAGATCGTTTTGAGTGCCTTGGACACCATCGCCGGTGGCGGATTCTTTTCTGTCAAATCTTTCGAGCGTCTCCTGGGCCTTTTGTCTTCGTCTCTCAGATGCTCTTCTTTCTTCGACCAGCGGTGGGAAACATGCGGATCTCTGTCAACGCAATGTCGGCATCGCGTGGCAAGGGTGGCCGTTTTAGTTCTAGAGCCTGCCATGCTGCGAAGTGGGCTCGCAGCCTCCTCCTTGCTTCCAACTTCCGTCTCCCGCTGTCGGACTTTCTCAAGACGGGCCACTATGACAGTGAGTCGATGACATGGGTCGACGACCCCGCCATATGCACACTTTGGACCGATGCGAACTTTTGTAAGGTGGATGGTTCGCAGTGGGGCAGGGGTGCCAACGTCATGGCCCCCTCTCGTTCCAAAGGCTACTTCTCTTCTCGCTGTTGGTCCAATGAAGAGTTAGCCGATCTGTGCTCAGAGTCTTTAGTCGCCTCGTCCCCTATGCGAGAGTTGTTTAGCGCTTACGTTGCTGCCCATGAGTTTGCGGTCGCCCTGGGTTTCAAGAAGTTCCATATCGTTACAGACTGCTCCCCGGCCGCTCACTGCCTTAACTCTTGTTACTCACCACGGGCAAACATTCAGAGCCTTATTGACCGGTGGACTTCTAAGCTTGCTCTCCTTGGCGTTTCTGTTTCTGCCTCGCAAGAGCCGCGCGAACGCCTTAACCTTGTCGATTTGTTGGCCCGTGCGCAGCGATCGCAACTTGGTGCAAGTCGAACCCATCCGGGCCTTCTTTGCGTCCTCTGCAGCAGTAACGGAGGTTGCTTGGCTCGTCACCTCAGCGATGGAAGTCATGGCGTGTTCCGTTTCATACAGCACCAGCGCCGCCTACAGCTCCGCTATCCGGAAGTTGCGTTCTTTCTGCTCTGCTTACTCGACGGAGCGTTGGTCTCCTGTCTGGTGGCAACCTGACCCAGAGCTGAGCCAGTTGTTCTTTTTCTCGTTTGGCTGAGCCAGTTCATGTCCGTGTCCACCTGTAAGGTGTACATGTATGCCATCCGTGACTTTTGCCTCCGGTTGAGTTTAGACGATCCCACTGAGAACCACTTCGTGGAAATGGCGTGGCGTGGAATCAAGCGTAGCAAACGTACTAAGCTCGATAGTCGTCTTACCTTGGAGCTCCCTATGTTAGAAGCCATGGCAAGTTACACTTTGGGTATCGTCAAAAGTCGCAATGTCCCGAAGTCTACACGCCACCTTTGGATCACGGTTGTTACGGTTGCGGTCTGGAGCTTCTTCGGTCTCTTTCGTGTAGGAGAATTGGTTGCTTCAGGATCTCTGGCCACTTGCCGCTTCTTAGTTAATTCTTTTGTTCGTATGCGCCTGGTCGACGACATGAGTCTCATCATGGTAACTCTCGATGGCGCCAAACAAGATCCGTTCCGGCGCGGGTGCGATGTTGGCCTTGCCGAGCAAGAAAACCCGCTCGTCTGTCCCCACGCGTGGAAGAAGATCTTTGAGTCCAGTCGGGATGCTTTCAAGCTTCCTCTGGCCGGCAACTACCCCTACTTCCGTCTCGCCGATAATTCTCCGCTGGACCGCTCTACGTTCGTTAATACTGCTCGAGAGCTTCTTCAGAAGGCGGGGGTAGCGACTGGTCGTCGTTTCAACGGGATCTCGCTTCGTCGTGGTGGAGCAGCTCGTCTCTTCTCGCTCGGCGCGTCAGATTCCTCGATCATGCGTGCTGGTCGTTGGTCTTCGTCCTGCTTTCGTCTGTATGTGGGCGCCAGGATGGCCGAGCTTGTTGCAGAGCAAAAAGCTATGGGGGGGGGGAGGGGGTAGTCGCTAGGCTCAAATTGGTGGAGGTCTTTGTAATGTTAAGTTTCAGTCCTCAAGTTTTTAGGTGCGGCTGTTTCTGAGTTCCGAGTGTACATCAGAGCCGCCAACTGGAAGTGTTTGTAAACTTGATGGACTGAAATATTTGAGCCTAGCCCCTCTTTCCCTTCCACACTCTTCCGACGAGTTCGGATGGTTAGGCCAATAAAGCTTTTTGTTCTCTTTACTTGTAAATTCGAAATTACGATTCGGAAACTTTAATGGCAATAATGAACCCAATAAACAAAAACTTAATATTATTTGTAATTACTAAAACACACTATGACGAACTAAAAAGAGATAAAGCAGACGCGGGCAAAGTAGAACAATTAAAAAGAGAGCTTAAAGTCAATGAAGAGCAGATTAAAAACGAACAGCAAGAGACGAAGAAGAAGCAACAACAATTAAACCAAATACAAGAAAACCACAGGCAAACAAAAAGCAATTATAAAACACTAATTAGCACCCATAAGAACACAAAAGCAGAAGCGGAGCAACACAGAGCAGAAGCAAAGGAAGCACGAGCAGAAGCAAAACAACACAAAGCAGAAGCGGAGCAACGCAGAGCAGAAGCGGAGCAACACAGAGCAGAAGCGGAGCAACACAGAGCAGAAGCAGAAGCCGCACGAGCAGAAGCGGAGGAAGCACGAGCAGAAGCGGAGGCAGCACGAGCAGAAGCAGAAGCAGCACAGGCAGAAGCAGAAGCCGCACGAGCAGAAGCGGAGACAGCACAGGCAGAAGCCAAGGAAGCAGAGCGGCCAGAAGGAGAGCCGGAAGGAGAGCCGGAAGGAGAGCCAGTAAAAAAAAACGAATACGAAGAAGCAGAACCCGGAGCGCCTCATTATGCTTTTTGTTGTCGGCTCCGTCGTCATAATATATAATCGTATAACACTTAGTTGAAGCAATAAAGGCTTTTACAATGTCCGCGGCGGTTGTTTTTCGTATTATTATTATATGAACATATTTTTTTATTTATCTGTCGCCCGCCCCCTTAGTTAATTGTCCTTGTGTTTTAAGCATTCAATTAATTCGGCTGTTAATGTGTTTATTCGTGTGTTTATCGCACTTATTGATAAATCATACTGCGGGCCCTGCGCGGTTGCTTCTGTTATTGCTCGCTTATATCTTATTATTATGTCATCAATCGGCGGCGGCTTATTGTTTCTTATGTCGTCTATTGTATCACAGAAGACATCAACCGCTTTTTTTTGCCTTCTGGTTGTTCTACACTTTAAATAATTTTTAAACAGTCTGCCCGCTTCCTGTATGCTGTCCGCGCCGCACTTTCTACACGTACTAAGGGCCATTCCGTCGGCGGCCGCTATCTTGACTATATTAAGTAAAACATTTTAATATATACTGTGCCTGTGGTGCTTGTATATGTTCGCGGCTGTATATGTTAGCGGCTGTATATGTTAGCGGCTGTATATGTTCGCGGCTGTATATGTTCGCGGCTGTATATGTTAGCGGCTGTATATGTTAGCGGCTGTATATTTAACTATAAAAAAAGCAAAACATTTTAATATATTAATACCTCGTCGCGTATGTCTCTTAAAAAGTCGCTTATATAAACCGCGTTTTTAAAAGTCCAATGCGGGTCAGTCTCGTTTTTTTTTTCAACTTTCTCTAATAATTGTAATACCAATTTTAAAGCCTGTTTTAATGTATTACGCCGCGGGCTGTTCTTTTCGGCTGCTTTACATTCATTTGTTAGCAAACATAACATTTTATATAATCTATTAACCGTTCGCCGGTTCTGTTCCTCCTCGATTGCTTTTTTTTCGTCGTCGCTGTCCTGCTCGCTGTCGCTCTCCTGCTCGCCGCCGCTCTCCTGCTCACCCTCGCCGCGGTCGTGCGGGGCGGGGCTGCTTACCTCTCTTAAATTCAATTCTCGCTGCGGGCGGTTTTCTGCGTCGCTAATATATACGTATGTTGTGCTGTCATCTCGTGTCATTCCCTTTTTTTTCGGTATCGTGTGCGGGTCTATTGTCGGCGGTTTGCTTTCTTCCTCCGTGTCTGGTATTTTCTTTTTTATTAAATGACCGCGGCCCGTTCGTTGTAAGTAATAGCGGCGCGCGTATTCTCTACCCCGCTTTAAATAACTTCTGCGGGCGTATTCTTTGCCCTTTTCTTTAAATTTGCTTTTGTTATATTCGACACATTTAAAACAATTCTTTAAAGGCTTATTTGATTTCGTGCTTATTGCTGGATTTGTATTCGGCTTATGACAGCGTCCACATATCGGCGGCTGTCGTGTTGTCATTAGTTATATTAAGACGAAAGAGAATTTTTATTAAACTAAATGTATTTAACGCTGCTTAATAAGTTTAATTACAATATTCTAATTTGTTTTAATACTACAATAAATTTAATTACCGCATCATAATCAAAACATCCTAATTTATTTAACGCTATTTCTCTTCCTCAGCCTCAATCTTAGCAATAACCCAAATCCACCTAGGGAAAGGGAAGAAAAAGGGAGCAGAAGTGAGAGAAAGAGAAGCAGAGGGGCTCGAAGGGACCGCATTGCCTTGCAAACCACTCTGTTCAGGACACAGCACCAGAGGCTGCTGAGCAAAAGAAGAACTTGGACCCACCAAGGGGAAACAACTAAAAGGAACAACACCAGAGGAAAGAGAAGAAGAAAGAGAAGAAGCAAAAGTAGAAGCAGAAACAGTAGAAGTAGTAGAAGTAGTAGTAGTAGTAGTAGTAGTAGTAGTGGTAGTAGTGGTAGTAGAAGTAGTAGTAGAAGTAGTAGTAGAAGTAGTAGTAGAAGTAGTAGTAGAAGTAGTAGTAGAAGTAGTAGTAGTAGTAGTAGTAGAAGTAGTAGTAGAAGTAGTAGTGGTAGTAGTGGTAGTAGAAGTATAAGAAAAAGAAGAAGAAGAAGAAGAAGAAGAAGAAGAAGAAGAAGAAGAAAAGGAAGAAGAAGAAGGAGGAGAAGAAGAGGAAAAAGAAAAAGGAGAAGAAGAAAAAGAAGAAGAAGAAGAAAAAGAAGAAGTAGGAAAGGAGACAGGACAAGTACCCATCGAAGTGGAAACGGGTGACACTTGACCGAACGGAACAGAGGCACGAAGCACTATAGCTTCCTCAGAAAGGACAGGGCTGACGGAAACGGAAGGGGCAGTAGAGCAGGAAGGGCTGAGCCCCACAGACTGAACAGGAAAAGAAGAATGAACTGAGCTACAAGCTGACGAGTAATGGGAAAAAGTGGAACCGGTGGGACCGATCATAATTGTGAGTGGCACCGAGGCCCGAGAAAAAGAAAGAGAGGAGTCGAAGTTAGACTGCAGGTTGCTGAAAGACGAATTGCCAGTCTTGGGAACCTTGGTCGCGTGCTCGCAACCACCTGGATCCCACATTCTGCGAGCTGAGTCAGAAAGGCAAAAAGCAGTGGAAGAGGAAGTCACACCAAAGGAGACCTCCGGCTGATGTAAGCCGACCCTGAGAGCTACTTGCTCCACTGCAGAGCTTTCACTCCCAGGGCCCCCTCACTTATCTGCTTTGCGCTTGCCCCACTTGTCATTGCCACCGTCTGGGCAATCCACTCGTTTGTGATTCTTGTTGTCAGGGCACACTGGACAATGGTGGAGGAAACGACAGTCTTCCTTGTAGCTGCAGTCCTTGCCGTCTGCCCAGCTGAAACAGACTTTCCTGGACTTCTGGAACTGCTGCTTGGCTTGGTTACCCCCGCGGGTGTTGTTCTCTCTGCGCTGCTTCGAAGTGCCTAGGCTGATCGATTGAGAAGGGGGGGGGGGGGGAGAGGTTCAAGGATGGCCGTGGCTAGAACGAAGGGAAGGTTGCCCTTATGCCACTGACCCAAGGGGCGTCTGCCACGAGTAGCTTTGTCCCATCTCATAGCAGATTGCAACGTATTTTTCCTAACAATGAGCTCAAGGTACCGGTAATGGTCCCACATGTCCTCGGCGTGCTGAGCATGATGTTTTGAGTAGAGGACGATGAGTCTGCGGACCAAGTCCAAAAACTTTTCAACAGTAACAGTCTCGGGCTCGGATTCATGAGGCTCGCCGATCAGAGTCTTTTTCTTCGATGGCAAGAGCTCCTTGAGGTTGACGAACTCCTTTCCCAACTTGATCTTTTTGAGAATGTCAAAGTCCAAATCTTCTGAACCCGGCAGACTCTGAAACTCTTGCGTCAATCTAAATTTCTCATCTCCGGACATAGAAGTCGAAAAACCTAACGCGGAGAGTAAGGAAGAGGGATCAATACCTTTGTCGTTTGCCGCCTCCTTGATCTTCCGCTCCAATTCCTCATTCGTCTCTTGAAGTTCGGATAAGACAGAAGCGTCAAAGTGGACCGTCTTGCCTTTGTTCCCGACTTTACGAGCAGAGGCAAGCTTAGCCCTGAGCTTCTCCTGCTTTTGCAGAGCAACATCTATCTCGTTTTGGATTGCTAACTCTTCGTTTACGTTCGTCTTCTGTTTCTTGTTTCGAGGCTGTCCCTCTTCCGGATCGGACAGAACTTCCTCTTCGTCATTTTGCTCTTCCTTCTCAATGAGCTCAGACTGTACAATGAAGGCCCACTCAACTCCATCGTTTACAATTTGAGAAGCCATTGCAGAAGAGAACGCCGCTTTACTGGAATTTGCCTTGATGTCTTTGACCTCCTCGAAGTAATCGTTGTACAACTTTCGTAAGTTGGTGGCGTTGTATAGATTCTCGAGATGAGAGGCGATTGCTTTAGTTTTTTGCTTTTTTGCTTTCGCCTCATTGCTGCTACTCTTGTTCCTCAAAATGCCATTCACATCACGAATTGACTTAATAAAATCGTTACGTGAGACATTGACATTGAGAGGAATTTTTGAAAACGTGAGTTCAACAGCTTGATCGGAATCAGAGGCCCAAATGACTGGGACCGGTTGCATTTAAGTACTTCCATTTCTTAGATTCATCTTCCAAACGAATCAAACCGCGAGGGACTTGGACAGACCACTGATGACAATCAGTGTTGAGACGAACTGTAGCTTGTGCATTCGTGAGACCCATTACCACCCCCCCCCCCCCGGTAATTCGCACGGTTTCGGAATTTTTTCCAAATCTTTGAAAAAGATCAGAGTCTTGGACATGATAGGCTGCAAGGACCGAGACAATGCAGTCAACCTTGAGCTTCTTTGTTGAAGCAGGCATTAAAGAGCTTCTCTGACGATCTTCCCAACTTTCCAACCTAGGCCTACCAGACACCGGAGAAAACACGCGCCGGCTCCGCCGGCACGGCTACGCCGCGCCGGCCGGACTATTGTAAAAACGAAACGGCTCCTCGGAACTTTAACGGCGGTTAACTCCGGGCGAAGCCCGGAGCAAACCAGTAATTAAAGGGCCGTTAGTCCCGCCGCCCCTGCTTGCCTTTTTAATACATATTGTTAACGCGTCGTTTTCTTTTTCATATTGCGCATTATCGATTAAAGCCCCTGTTGCCTCTATAACGTCCTCTAATTTCTTTGTTAATATTGCCTTCGTGTCTGTGCGCTTTGGCTTGTTTGAATCTAATAAAGCAACTGCCGCCGCATATTTAAAATCATTGGCGAATGCACTCGGTGTTCCACGGAGTCGAGGCCCCCACTGACCATCATCCCGGCCTTTTACCCGCGGTTTGTTAACGCTATGAATAGGGGAGCACTCAAGGACGAGGCCCCCATGCCCGAGGACATCAACAAGCAGTGCCCCAAGCTTCCTGACCCTCCAGACCAGCCTTTCCTAGGATGGCAAGGGCACCTGCACCTGATCAAGGAGGACCGCCGCGACGGACTTATGGTGCTTCACTGGATTCGAGCCTGCAGAGCACTGGGCATCGGCATAAACCCTCGCATCCCTCCCGGACATGTTAGTGACTCTTCATGGCCAGAAGGGCGACAGCAGCAATCCGATGCGGAGCACAGCCTCGCCCAATTCAGGGAGGCATATGACGTTCCCCCAGCCCGTATCGAATGGGACGCTCTAGAAATCCCAGTTGTTATCTCCGTCACTAACTTTCTCACCAAGGAAACGGTCGCTCCGGGGACAGTAGACCAAGCCATCGCCCTAGTCAAGAAGAATTGGGCGTCCTACAACTTATGGAAGCTTCGACAGAGGTGTTCGGAAGACGCAAATAAACTAAAGGCTGCGCCCCGTTTTGGCCTAACATGGGGGATCCGTTCTGAAATACGCAAGCCTTTCCAGGCCATCACCAACCAGTTCCTCCAACCCAACGGCGGCCTCTCGGTGAGGGAGGTAGCCATCGTACTAAAATGCCAGCTCGATGTCTGGCCCACCCCGGCTAGAATTAGCACTGTGATCTCCAAGGGCGCCACCTCGACCTCCTGCCCCTATGGCTGCAAGGTCACTGGAAGCATCAGCCACTATTTGCTATCCAAATCCTCCTTCCACTCGGAGGCCCTCAAGTCTCTCCTGGATCAGCGGCACTCCAAATGCAGGCAGTGGATCCGAAGCTGCTTGGAGCGTTTAGATAACGACGATGGCATAGCTCCGGATCGCAAGGTCTTCGTTATAGGGAAGGAGGGTGCTTTCCCCCGACCGAGGCAAGATAGTCCCCCCCCGTCCGTTGACGAGGTTCTCCCCGTCCCGGAGGGAGCTCCCCCCCCTTCTGATCAGGCCCCCCCCTCTGCCACCGCTCACCCCGCCGCGCAGGTAATGGTAGACATGGCGGGACCGGGGTTCTCCCACAAGATAGATCTCCTGGTCACTGCCACCCGTAGATCGAACCACGTTACGCTGGTAGACTACACTACCCGGGAGGATCAATGGCTGGTACGCGAAGATGACTCTTGTCTCCCCACGAGACAGTCGCCAGAGGAGCGGCGGGATACCTGGGACCGAGACAGCCACAGGATTTCCCCCCCTTACCGACCGAAGGACCCAAACGCGTTTCGGGGAGAAGACCCGCCCAACACCTGGCCAGCTATCCCTTGGAAATCCCGACAGGCATGGGGTTATAATCCGAGGGCCATCTATGACCACCGGTACCTCCCACTCGAAGAAGCGATCCAAATGCAGTCCATTGGAGGCCGACCTATGACTACCAACCTGCTAGTTATCGCTATGTGCGCTAGAGGCTACATCTCCCAGACCTCTTTCGACGATCTGTGCCTCCATTTTTCCAAGAACATCGCGCAACGGATCTACCAGGGCCTTACAAAGATCTGCCACGAACACATCATCCAGTCTTGGAACTTCCTTCACCACTTCCCTGCGGGAGCCCCCCCGGACCCTCCCTTCCGCCCCCCCCAGTAGGTGGGCTTGCTCCGTCGTCGTGCCTCTTCCCCCTTGATGTCCGGTCCAGAGGCGGGAGGAGGGCAGAGAGCCGCAAAAGGGTGTCCTCAAGGGGCCCAAGGAGTCCCACCGAAGCAGAGTCCTGGGGGAGACGCAAGTCCAACGCACCGATCCCGTAGATGTGGGAGAAGAGGGTCTCCTGTGGCCAGCTTAGCCTACCAGCAAGTCAGACGACCCACTGGCACACCAGCCCGCCTATGGAGTCTCCTTTCCTCTCACCCTGGACTCCCCATCGACTCCCACCATTCCTCGGGGCCACGGAACCAAAGGGGCCTAACCCTGGCTTTAGATTTGAATTCCTCTCCCCCCCCCATCCAGCCTTCCGCTCATCTCTTTCTCCCGACCGAGCCTCCGCCCGCTCAGAGTCACTGGGAAGGTACTCCGCCCTGTCTGTGTCTCCCCTTTCAGGGATTTGCATGGCCATGGGAAAGAAGGGCACGTGAAGGTTAGGCTTTTCATCTTCTTCTGACTTCTCTCTCTCGAAGGGCTTGGTTAAAATTTTCAAACTCAGCGGCCAGGAAGTTTTTCTGGTCAACGGTGGGGACGGTTCCATGTGGGGACGGACGGACCAGGCTCGAGCTATCCTTCTAGCCTTGGACCACGTTTCCCTGCAGGACCCCTCTTTTCTTCGATGCAGATGGATCCCCGTGGGCCGGATCGAGGTAGGATTGGTGTCCCTGCGACGTTCCGCACTTGATGTGGCCCTGGATGGGAGTCCCGCTTCGGTCTGGACGAGGATGCCTAGCGGATACGGGACGATTTGGGAGTTGCGTCTCGATGGAGATTCCTCCCGGGATGATTTGACTTTTACCTGTCGGGGGCTAGGTTTCCTTGCAGGCAGTTAGGGTGATGATGGCGGTGGGGTCCCCGTTTTTTTTTTTTTTTTTTTTTTTTTTTTTTTTTTTTTGTTGTTGTTTGTCCTCTTCTCTTCTCTCTCCTCTTCTCTTTTCTCTACGACGTGCATCTGTGTCTTCGGACCGTTTGCGCACAGACCCTAGCGGGCTGCCACGCTCAAGGCCCAATGCTCCCCCTTCCATCAAACCCGCGTTTTCGTCGGTGTCCCTGATGTTGGTGGTCGTAGTGCCGGCACCCTGCAACCGCTACGGGTTTGGGTGGGAATACTGTCTTTCTCATTGTACAATAATGTTTGCAAAATCAATAAAAAAAAATAATAAAAAAAAGGTTTATTAGAACAATACGAAATGAATTAAACGTAATATGGGAATGTAATGAAAATTTTCAATGGGTTCCTATTATTCATGAGGTTGTTGATGCTTATAATAAAACATATCATACAACAATTAAAGCAGTTCCGATTAATGTTTTTGAAGGGACTGAAAAAAACACTTAAGAAATATACAGAAATCCTTTAATTAATGAATTCCCTAAGGGTACAAGAGTAAGGAAAGAATTAGAAAGAACTATTTTTTCTAACGGTGATAAACAATTCAGTAAAACTATATTTAAGGTTAAGGGCCGTAAAGGCTTCAAAGCTATACTATCAGAAGAAGACTTAGTCCGACCGTCAGAATTATTAAAGACTAATGTTGAAGAGCACCATGAAGAAGAAGAACCGAAGGAGCAGTTATCGGAAAAAGTAAAACAAATTACAAAAGAGAAAAAAAATATTAATTTATTAAAATCATTGGATGTAAAACCGGAAAACATACGGAGCAGTGCTAGAATAAAAAAGAAAGTTGAAAAGTTAGACTTGTAAGTTATTAATTATTTTTGGCTTGAATGTATTTCTTATGTTTTGCGGTTATCTCATGAATTTCTTTTCCATTTATCCTAATAATCGAACCGCATTCACATTTTATATTTTCTGTATTTAAATCATCATTTGAAGGATTAATTCCTTTCATTCTTAATTCGTGATTGCTTGATAAAAGATGTCTTGTTTTATATCCTTTTGTCGTCTCTTCACCACATTCACATATAATTTTTTTCTTCATCCATTCCTTATTCCATTCATTTTTGTATTGTTGTTTATTTTGCTTAACTCGTTCATCGTTATATTTTTTCCAAACTTCATATTTTGGTCTTATGTTTTCTTCATAAAATCTATTTGCTTCCTCTAAGGCTTGTTCCTTATTTCTTTTTCCATTTATACAAAAAATTTTAACTTTAATTTTGTCTTCCTCTCCCCACCTTACAACTACTCTTGGGGATACATCGTTGTTCATAACATATACACCTCCCTTGTTGATTTTCTGTGGAATGTCAGCCATTTTATATGTGTTATTAATTCATATCCTTAAATGGAATTAAATTTATAACACATTAATAATTATTTAAAGGTAGCCGTTTTTCTTTCTTTTGTCTGTCTGTATTTGTTATAAATAGGAAGACGAAATACTGAATAACGGCTCTTAGTGGAAAAACACTTCTCCACCAGACACCTAGTGGCTCAGGACAATTTCACACCTTCTAAGTTCTGGAGTTGGTCAACTTTTTGCTTTTTGTGTGAAGTAGTCCAGAGAGAAATTCGTAATAAGAGAGATTTTAATGAAATTGTTGTTTTGAACTTAGAGAGAATAGGAAGAGGAAATAATAAATAACGGCTCTTAGTGTGGTTTCTGTGATGAAACTGCACTGAAGATCCGTGCCCAAGTGCGACCCTATACTACTCTCGCATCGTATTTATTGGTCAGTGCTTGATTTGTTTTCTTTTTTTCTTCATCGGTTAGCGCCTCGCGCACTGCTTCCCACGCTGTCCGCATGTCGTTATATGAAATATGAATTAAGGGAACTTCAATATTAGATATTGCGCCCTTCTTGTCTTTGGCTACTTTATCAATAACTATATATCCCTTTTGCTCTTTTGCTTCTGGCGGTGTGCCCGTAATTCTTAAAACTTCAATGAGTCGGCGGCCCGTTGCCAATTGAAGCAATATTATAAGGTCTGTCATTTTGCCCGACTTGTTCAACGTGTCCATTATCTTGAAAACGGCGGCGGGCTCGTAATTCTTGATTTCTTTTAAATTCTTGTTTCGCTGTTTGATTTGTGTTGTTGCCTTTTTGGTTCGTTCTTCGTCTGTGAGTTTCAACTCCTTGTTTATTTCGGCCTCTTTGGTCGGGTGCTGTTCTTTGAAAGCTTTTCGCATTCGTGTCAGGTAGCTGTCTTTTGTGTTTACTTTTTCAATATGTTGAAGCGCGTTTAAAGTCCATTGTAAAATTTTTTTCAAATATGTTTGATTGCCGCCCTTTTGTTTTATAAGATCAATAAGCAATGTAATGAGACTTTCAGAAAAGCTTTTAGTTATCGCCTTAATTTTTGTTATAAGGTCCTCGGGGTCCTTATAGTCAATTGTTTTGAAATCCATTTTTTTGCCGTTCCTGTTTTCCTCCGTGCTTATATATTTTTTTGTTTAGAATAAAAATAAATATTTGCTCGTATATAAAAAAAAATAATTAATTGCTTAATTGGTTCATTTGCCTTTATTCTTAAATAATATATATCAACTTCTTGCTTATATTTATTCAGTCTTTTGCGGTATACATCGCATATATATGAATGGTTTATTTCTTCAATATCCTTCGCTATAGTTTCGATTGAGTTGTTAATGTTCCATATTCGACTGTTTCCGTTTTTGTGATCTGTTATATATTCCTCTAAGTAATATATGCCTTCTTGTACGTCGTCAATTTTTCGCCTAAGCCACGGTTCCATCGTTATCTCTTGGCTGGTCTCACTCATCTTTTTTTTGCCGTTCCTGTTTTCCTCCGTGCTTATATATTATATGCTTATATATATTTTTTTGTTTAGAATAAAAAATAAATATTTGCTCATATATACAACAACAACAAAAAATATTATTTCAATTATTTAAGGCTTTTAAACGGCCGCCGCCTCGTCTGCTGGTTGTTGCTGTAAATTGGGGCCGTATAATCTAATAAGGGTTTCTTTTATGGCCATAATGTCTAACTCTTTGAAAATTCTGTTTAGGATTTCAAGCTCTTGAAGGCTTAATTTTTCTCTTTTGCGGAAAAATGCCCCCCGTATATCGTTTATTTTTTTCTGTTTCTTCTCTGTCGTTTCTGGGCTTTCTGTTCTAGTCTTCTTTTTTCTCTCTGGTCGTCTGTGGTATGTTAAAGTATGCTTATAATATACCGTCTGGCCCTCCTTATTCTTCCTCGGGAGATATTGATAATAATAGGATATGCCATTTTTTACCTCCATTTCAAACGGCGGTTTATATGTTAATCCCCGCTTACCACTACCCGCCGGCCGTCCTCGTCCGCGCTTCTTTAGCTCTAGCTGTGGCTGGGCCGTTTCTTCTGGTGTTTGTGGTTGTTGCGGTGTGTCTGGTTGTGCTGTCATTTTCTTATATATGATATATTATATTTTTAAATTATATAATTAAATATTTAATATGAATTTTTCTATATAGAACATTTAAGCCGCTTTTTTTGATAGGTATTTTATATAATATTATTTGAATTAATTAATTAATTATTTAATTTAATATATACAAAAAAAAATATCATTATTAATATATAACTTTGGAGAATGGAAACGAAACAACAATATACAGAGCCCGACCCTGTACACCATAGGGGGGCCGACCCTTTAAAAGAAAATAAAAAATCATTAAAAACCGATCGAAAATTAGGTTTTTTGACAAAATGAAAACAAAAAAAGAAGAATACAAAACGGCGACCCCCGATGAACTTTATGACATTTTAAACGAAGCAAAAAACCCGACCATTTACGAAAGCGTAGAAGACGGATTAAGACCTTATGCGGATTATGAGAAAGACTTTAAGACAAAAAAAGAAATGGAAGCGAACAAAGCAACGATTAGAGAAAATATAATAAATGAGTTTGCGGGGGTGTTTGAATGTAGCCCCGATAAAATAGCAGTATTAAAAGCGCACGGAAAAAAGGGCCGCGTGTGGCGTCTGTCTTTTCATTTGGTGGCGTATGGGGCCCCGCCGATGTCTGACGGGTTGGAGGTGCTGCGACTTATTGAGGCCGATAATAAGGCGGGATTTGATACGGCGCCATATAAAGCTTATGCCGACGGCAATTTATTAGGACCGCTTTGAGCAACAAAGAGGGCGAGGGCAGACCATTTATAAGAACCGATACACCATTAACGAAAGAGAACTTTAAAGAGTGCTTAATATCTGCCGTGTGTGAATATGAGATAAATGAGGATGTCGAGGAAATGGCGGGGGCGATGATACATGGGGAGCGAATAGAAGAAGGAAGAAGGGACAGGGCGAGGCCGTGGGATGAAAAAATAATAAACGAAATAAAAAAAACTGGGGGCTTTTTACTTACTAAGGCCGACATAGAGGCAATACAGGCAGGCGAAACAGAGGACCGCCTGAAAATTAAAAAGGCTTTTGATATGTTGGAGAAGCACAGGCCCGACATATTCAAAAATATAGCAGGAGTAAAAAACATAAGATACAACGACGACGGGACATTATGCTTATTTTTCAAGAGGTTGAAAGCGGGGTATTGTAAAACACATAACAGGACGCACACGGCGGACAACTGCGACACGGTTTTTATTACAAAAAGCGGTAAGTGCTTTTATATGTGCGCGAAACAACCGACGGGCGAATTATACCCCCTTTTCAAAATTAAGAAGGAGGAACGGCAAAAAGAATATATTGAGAAATGGACTGAGAAAAAGGAGCAATTAAAGAAACAGTATAATAGAAGAATTTATAAATATGTATGAGTTCGAAAACGTAAAACAAAGCCGCGAGAAGTGGTGCGCGGATATAAAAGGCCTGTTAAATGCGATGACGGTAGAGGAGAAGAACCGCCGCCAGCTTATAGGGCTTCGTAGCAATTTAGGGACGGGTAAAAGCGTAGCCCTTATGAAGGCTATTAAAAAATACACGGACGAGAACCCGAACGGCAAAATATTAATATTAACTCAGCGAATTATACTAAGCAAGCAGAACGCCCGAGAGCTTAAAAAATTAGGGTTTTTCTGTTATCTGGACCGCGAGGGAAACGAGCTTATAATAAATAAAAAAAGCATAATTCAATTAGATAGCCTTCATTATTTGAGATGGGACATAAAAAGCGAGCCGATAGGGCTTATTATCATTGATGAGGCCGACCAGGCTTTAAGGCACCTTAACGCTGACACATTCAAGAACAACCTGAAGGCAAACGACAATTTAAGGCACTTATACGCGGTTTTGAAGAATACAAAAAAAATTATTTGTATGAGCGGAAACTTAACGGCCGATAATTTGGCTGACTGGGAAAAAATGGCGGTCGATAACTTAGAAGCGAAGATTTTTATAAACGACAGCCGAGCACACCACAGGCCCCTTAAAATAATGATGGGGCAGACTGACGAACAAATAATAAGGGCCGCGCGTGATAGCTTAGACAAGGGCGAACGGGTTTATTTAGCTTCAAATAAAGATATAGATAAAATACGGTCCGTTTTTGAGTATCTTACAAAAGGCCGAAATATTAAGGCCCTTTTAATTACTAGGGATACAATGAACGAGCCCGCGGTTAAAGAAGCCTTAGAAGGTGATATAAATGAAATATGGAGCAAATACGAATTTTTGGCCGTTTCTCCGTGCGTCCAGTCTGCGATTTCGTATGACATAGCAGAATATTATAATAAAATTTATGGATTATTCACGAACGGAAGCAACAGCAGCGGCGACGCCTGCCAGATGTTAAGGCGGATTAGATACCCGACAAGCGACGAAATATTCGTTAATGTGGAGCAAATGAACATAGAACGGCCGACGAATGAGGCGGACATATTAGCGGGTATTTACAGCGACCAAAACGACCTTTTAAAGGGTTTAAAGTGTTATTTGACTAAGGATGACTTAGACCTGAGCACCCTTAAGCCCGGAGTGAATGAGCGCCACCCTTACCCGCGATTAGTAGCAAAATTAACAGCGCAGGACAACAGAGACAAAAACAATTATATAGAGAATTTTATAAAAAAAACCAGATACTTTACGGCAATACGGTCGAAAATATACCAGACGAGAACGGAGCCGAGAATAAAGAAGTTATTAAAGCGAATGCAAAGAAAATAAGCGAAGATTTAAAAGACAAGAACGCCGAAGAACTAGCAAAGGCGGAAGGGATAACGAAAGAAGAGGCCGACAAGCTTTTTAAGAAGGCAAAGACGGAACAGTTAACGAAGGAAGAGCAAACGAGGCTTGATAAATACATATTCAAAACAGCTTATAAATTTGAAGAATACCAGACCGAGCCAAAAATA
>WBZZ01001873.1:0-10000 GCA_019918135.1 Paulinella micropora
TAAGTTGTGTTTATTGTATTCAAAAAGGTATAGATACTAAATTTAAATGTGTGTATAAGCCCATGTCAGATTGGTGTATTAGTTTTGGTGAAGCACTACCTTTAATGTGTTCAAATGATGATATGTGGTATATGACACATATATATGAATGTGGTAATTTATGATTTAATTCAACTTCGGTGAAGGACATATTATCCCTAAGCACAACGAAAGAATAGAGACATAGGTATTAGAATTCGCACAACTAATTGTCGGGTCGCTTAATCTAACAATACAAAGGATTATAACACCAACCAATATTGCTATTTGGGTTGAATATCTGATTAATCTCGCATCTGTCCTTTCTTTGAAACAACAACATCGCCACTCGTCTTCTAGCTCATGTGTTTTTTTTTTCTTCGTTCTTTAGTTCCGCGGAGATAACACGAGACTTTAATTCTGGAGTTAGTTCGCCATCCGCTATATCAATAATATGTGGCGATATATGAAGTCTAGTCGTATTATTTGACATTTTCTCTAATTTCTTGTAGTATATTCATGAGATTATTATTTTGTTTTTCTAAATTAACTACCTTTTCTGATAATTGTTGAACTGCTTTAATTAATGGTGCGATAAATTCAGAATAACCTATACCATAACCAACATCACCACTATCAATACATTTAACATCTTCTGGATTAACACTCACACCTTTCAATTCGTATTCCGCTCTTTGCTTTGGACACGGAACCATAATTGTTTCTTTGATAAAACCGCCAAAATCTAGCATATCCATTTCTGTTAGTATTTCTTCTAATTCCTGTGCTATTAAGCCAGTCCTACATTTCTTTTTGTCATCAATCATACGATAGCATACTGGATTTAACTTATTAATAAAATCTAAGCCTAAACATTCCTTTATATCTTCTTTTTTTCTCCTGTCTGAATATTGAATTGGATTAGACAATACCCATAACTGACCATCGCTTGCTTTCAAAGACATTAAAGCAGTATTTGAACTATTCTCCCATATGAAACCACTCGTTGAAGAATTATTCACTCTAAATCTAATAGCATAAGAAGCTAATCCTCCGCCTACTCCTCCTGCTGGTGCTGTTCCTCCACTTAATGATTTACTCGCCCCAGACTGAGACATATAAATTCCCCAGTTTGAATCTCCAATGTCCCACATAAATATTCCTCTCGCATTCGTCCCGTCTGTTTGTCCTTGAATTGCTATTTTTGCCCCATTAGTTGATGCTGATGCCGTTGTTAGTGTTCCTGTGTATGTAATCCCCGCATTCGCAGTTAGTGCCTTTGAAGCAGTAATTCCCGCATTACCAATTCTAAATAATTCATTTGTGGCACCATAGTAAAATACATGGCTATCCGTTGAAGCATTAACATTATAAATCAATGTATTACTAGCAATACCAAATCCATAAAATCCAGTTGTTGAAGGTGTTCCGCTATCATATAAAACTTTTATTATTAGCAACAGCACTTCTATCAATAATCACACTTTTTCCAGCACCTACTACTATATTGTCGCTCGTTGTTAATGTTGTTGTTGATATCCCCGCACTAGCCGTTATCAATCCTTTTGTCCATAAAGTCCCGTTTGCCCCATTTAATGACATTAACAATTGCTCTGCTGAATTTTCCCACACAAAACCATCCGCCGAAGCATTACCACTCCTAAATCTTACAGCAAAGCCTGAAATATCGTTGCCTGCCACCGCTGTTCCTCCACCTAATGATTTACCAGCCCCCGGTTGAGCCATATAAATACCCCATCCTGAGTTGTCTGTATCCCACATAAATATTCCTTGCCCGTTTCCTCCATCTACTTTATTTTGAATAGATAACTTACAACCACCATCTGCTGTTATTAATCCGCTCGCAGTTAGTGTCGTCGTTGATATACCCGCGGTTGAAGTAATTGTTGTTCCCGTTATTGTTCCGCCATTTGTTATATTGTTTGAATTCATATCCAAAGCACCATAAAACCGCATACCGCCAGCATTGTTAAAACGGACAATGTCAGACGAAGCACTTTTATTATCCAAAAGTTTTGAAATATAAAGACCTGCCCCTTTTACATCAGATGCTACATTCGTAAATACATAACCTCGTTGGTTAGCTGTTCCACTTGAAGCAGTATTTAGAGTAAATAAGAAATACTGATAATCTCCTGATGTCTGTGAAAAGAATATATCACCTCCATTTTGGTTTAATATCCTCGCCCCATTATATGTTATATTTCCACCATTAGTGATAGTTTGATTATTAAAATCGGCATTGTTCGTTAAAGTTAGATATTTTATCACAGTGCTAGCCCCATTAAATGTTTTGCTTCCTGTTATGGTTTGGTCTGTTGATAGTTTCACATTTTGCTCGTCCAATGTGTCCGCATAACCTTTTGTCGCTCCGTCTGTCGCTAATGTCGGAGTTCCAAGGTTGGCTATTTTGCTACTATTACAATCTAGCCCCGAAGCATTTACCCAACCGACAATCGTCCCGTCAATAATAAAACTTATTTTTTTCGCAGAAATTTCAAAGTTGTAATATGTTGCAGTTTTCATATCCAAACTAGCAATTGACCCGATATTACTTGTAGAATTGAAAACGATAAATGTGCCCTTTGTTGTTGAATTGATTGAATTTCCCGTTATTTCAACACCACTGCTATATGTCTTAATTCCTGCTATGGTTTGGTTTCCTGTTAATTTCACATTTTGCCCGTCTAATGTATCCACATAACTTTTATTTGCTCCGTCCGTTGTTGCTGATGGTGTGGCTAAGTTTGTTATTTTGTTATTATTCAAAGATAGTGTAGTGCCAGATGCGGTTATAATTAAAGTATTACCCGAATATAACTCAACATACGAACCCGTTATTTGTATCTGATACCAAGTCGCTGTTGCTGTCTTTTGTGCGGCAATCATTCCTATTTTTGTATCAAAGGCTATGCCAATGCCGTCAAAAGTAGTTGGATTGGATGAACCACTTACTTCCAAAGTTGATGTATTTAATCCCTGCTATGGTTTGGTCTCCTGTTAGTTTAACCACCGAAGTGTCAAGAGTAGAAACATCCACACCATCAACAAGATTTACATTTGTTATGCTTTGGCTTTTCATATCAATCCCCGCACTAGCATTTATTATACTGCTAAATGTTTTTATTCCTCCTATGGTTTGGTCTCCTGTTAGTTTGACTACTGAACCATCAACTGCGAGATTTGCTAGATTAATTCCATTATATGTAGAAGCCCCTGAAATAGCATAACCATTCATATTTAGTCCTCCCGTCATACTGACTGTGCCGTCTAATCTAAGAAAAGGTGGTGTGGTGTTTCTCCATTGCCCCGTGCTATAAATGAGTAATTGGTTATCTGCTGGTGTGCCTGTTATTAGCACATCGCTATGTGAGTCTATACTTCCACTCGCTGACACCTTATTATTATTATCATTATGTTCAAATATCCATTCATCAACATCTTTGTCATTTAGTAAATTAACTCCTGTTATATTCAAATATCCTCCCACACTAATATTACCAAATCCATCAACATTTATCGGAAATGTTTTATTTACCCAGTTTATTGAGTTATATGTTAGATAACTATTCATCGCCACTGGTGCTGTAATGACTACATCTGAAAGTGTATCAATTGAGCCGATTGTTGTATTTCTCCATTTACCATCTACATCATTATATGTTAAGTATTGCCCGACCGTTGGAGCGGATATGTTTGTGTCTATCAAATTATATAAACTGGTTTGGTGCGGATTGGAAGTATTGCTTCTGTGTTGAGTTGAGGCTTTGACTTCGTCATTATCCCTTACTCGTTGCTCTGTGTAGTATAAACGGCTTCCTTCTTTAAGGTCAGTCGTTGATTTTAAAGCGAGCCGTGTGTCAAAGCGGTTATCAGTCCAATAATAATTAAGTCCTTCTTTAAGGTCAGTCGTTGATTTTAAAGCAAGCCGTGTGTCAAAGCGGTTATCAGTCCAATAATAATTAAGTCCTTCTTTAATGTCCGCGGTGCTTTTGGTAGCCAGTCGTGTATCAAATCGGTCGTCAGTGTAATAAAGATTTATGGGGTCATCATCTTCTGGCACTCTGTCTGTATTCAGACCGACTATGTTTGTGTTGGTAAGGTCTAAGTTAAGTATGTTTAGACTATCAACAGCCAACTCATTAAGGCCAAGTAATGATTTATATTGCGACATAGATATATAAAATAAATATTTAATTTTAAAAATACTAAAATATAATAATCTTAGTATAGAATATTTTTAGAATATAGATTCAACAAGTTGAATCCATAGCGAGAGTGCGAAGCACGAAGTGAGATTCTAAAATGCAGTCTCCCGAAGCAAGTCGTAAGAACTGGGGGAGTGCAGTGGAAGGAATAAAAGCGAAAGCAAAACAACGAAAGATGGAACATGCCAAACAGGTTTTGGAACAATACCGAAATGCAGTCAAAAGTGAAGATGATGATATGGAACGAAGATTGGCAGAGATAGAAAATAAGAATGTGGCGAGCGATATTGTTAATGAAAAAGACCAAGATGACACACCCGAGCAGAGTGATAGCGAAGATGAGGTTGATTTTACTGACTTGATTGCGGACAAGATGGCTAAGATGAAAATCAAGAGAGCGAAGGTAGAGAGTAAGAGGGAAAAGAAGAAGATTAAAAAGTCTGTGGTCGAACCAGAGGAGAGCGAAAGCAGTGAGAGTGAAAGTGAAGAAGAAGAGCCAAAACCAAAGAAGGGGAAAGGTAAAAAATCAAATAGTAAAGTTTTGGTTAATGTATATAATACAGAGAAACCAACACGGAGCGAAACTTCAAGCGACTTAAGTAAGTGCTTCCTCAAATTCTAAAGATATGAGTGAGGAAAATCAACTTGATAATAAACATATAATTATTAATACTCAGAATGCGGATGTCTCACTAGAAGAAGTGCCAACTGGAGAAGTAGTTAAAACAAAAGAAGAAGAAGCCCTTGAAATACACCACCAGAAAAAGAACCCGAAAATATGGAATACTATATGGGTTGATAATCCATTAGACCAAGTTTTTCTAGACTTAGCCGATATGAGTAAGATAAAAGATAAGAAAGGAAATAAAGGATATGCTTGGATGCTTGTTTGGATTGATTGTCATTCAAGATATTTAATAATCATTCCATTAAAAAATAAAACAGCGAAAGAAGTTTATTATGCTTTGAAATCTATACCTTATAAACCTAAATCAATTACAACAGACAGCGGAGGAGAATATAAAGGTGCTACTCGTGATTATTTTATTCAAAATGGTATTAAACACGATGTGGTTGAAGTCGGAGACCATAGAGCGCTAGCCGTAGTAGATAGAGTTATAAGAAGTATTAGAAGGTGGTTGGATTTATTATTTGAAACAAATAGAAATTTTGACTGGGTAAGTTATATTCAAGATTTGGTTAATGCTTATAATCATAAACTTCATAGGGGAATTCAAGCCAGACCGGTGGATGTCTTTGCTAGAAGAGATAAAAACAAGCAAGTCATAACTAGAGATAACCTTATTAATGAATTCAATATCGGAGATAGAGTTCGTAAGGAAAACAAACGGAATCTATTTTCCAAAGGAGGAAAGACTTTCAGCAAAATTATTTATAAAGTTAAAAGCCGTTCCGGATTTAAATTAATATTAAATAATGACGATTTAGTGAGCCCGAGGGATTTATTGAAAACTGATTTTACTAAACCAATTGACGAAGAAAAAGACATAAAACAACAAACAAAAGAAATTATAAAAGAGAAGAAGACAAAAGAATTGCTAAAGAGAGAAGAAATAGAACCAGAAAATATCCGAACAAGTAGAAGAGAACGAAAAGCAAAAGTAATACTAGACCTTTAATGAAAATGAAAATGGTCATACACCTTCCTTGGCTTTTAACAATTGCTTATTATATTTCAATGCCAAGAAAAGTTTACGACCATTAGTGGCGGTTGAAAACGCCTTTAATCAAATAACACCCTGTAGGCGGTCTTGATTGTAAGCCCGAAGAAGTTAGCGATGGCGTCGATGTTATCCCACAGTCGAAACAGTTTCAAAGTTCCATCAGTGAATTCGACTACGAATATTTCCGCTACTTGCCCCCTTCGTAACTCTGTCTTAAATCTGTTTAGTTTGACAGCGGGCATCCCCTCGTGCTCGTGACTGAATAGCAAAGCCGTTCCGTTTTTCTTATCAAGTTGGACCCAATAATTAGTATTACTTATTATAGGCTGGTTCTTTCTATCAACGAACGGAACTTTGGCTGGCGAAACCTTATTACCCCCTAATTCAATAGGTATGTTCCCCGCAACGATGCGACCAATAACCAACCCACCCAAATTTTCGGTCAAAGTCTGTAAAAAAATTATATGGGAAAACAAAACGAACAACAAAAATACCTTGACTTCTGGGTCTTCTTGGCGGGGTTGCTCTGGTTCCTCTGGGGCGGGAGGTTCGTCAGCCATCTGTGCACACACAAAAACAGACAAGGGTTTGGACTTCTTGCCTTAGCCACTTTGGGAATTCTGAAAAAGTCAAAGAATGAAAAAAGAAACAGACAAAAACACGTGATAGAATTTCAGGAATTTCTGCTGACAATTTGAAATGCCGATAAAAAGGAAAAGCAAAAAAATTTTTACACCGCAGACGAGAAAACACCAACTTTAGCCACTTGGTGCGGTATTTTTTTTGCTTACAGCAACTCTGACACTGGACAACTTTTGGTGTTTATCAAAAACAAACAATGAGCGAAAGTGATGAAGAAAGTGTGGAAAGAGAAGAACCAAACCCTATGGTTTGAGAAACTAAAGGATAAACCTTACTTTGAAATAAATAGACTTAAGATACGAAATGAAACAAGAAATGAAATAATACAAAGCAGACTTGACGAGAATGAAAAAGAAAAGATTGAGTTGGAGAAACAAAAAAGAGACTGTGAAAATAAAGCAAATGCAATTGACGAAATACTTGCGAAACGAATTGGAGAAAGAGAAAGAAAAGACAAAATTGAACAAATGAAACGAGAAAAAAAGAGAGAAGAAGAACAAAAGAAAAAACAATTAAGATTATTTGAACATTGGTTAAGTGCTGAAAATCAACCAATGGGAGTTGATGATGAGATAAAAGCACGAAAGATGATTGATAGTGGAAAAACAACATCAGAAATAATTCAGACATATGAGAAATATAAAAGACAAAGAATTAATTGAAATAGTAGTTTTAACTACTAACTCCTTTACCGCATAGGAGTATAATCTAGTGCGTTAAAAATTTTGTCCAAAAAATTGCAGGGGCTTTCAGAAAAGCCCACTTTCATTCGAAGAGATTTACTCATACCACACTTATGTGTGGTAGGTGGTTGAGTTGAAGTTGGAAGAGTAAGACGAAAAAGGTCAATTTAATGATATATACATGGTTTCTTGTAGTGTGCTGTAGAAGGCTATTTGGTTGTTTTTGTTGCTTTGTATTTATTGTATCGGAAATCCATAGGAGGGGGTGCGACACATTTTACGAAGGTTGTTTTTGAGGAAAAAAAACGACCTAGTAAAATGTGTACTTATCTACTACTTAGAGACGTAGCGCCACCAATGCGCAAGCTATGCGACGCGTAAAGCGAGCCATTCAAACCAGCCACGAACAAGCGCCCGCAACGAGGACTGGAGCCAGCTGTAAGTAAGCGGTTTACCTCTATCATCCTGAAGAAGAGAGGCTAGAGGGGATTGATCAACAGCCAACGCCCAGACAGCTTCGAGAGCGACGACAGGGCATGAACGAGATCCGTTCCGGAAAACCCGAAGGGTGCAGCCAGCTCTACACCAATCCGACTTAGATGCGTCGATGACGATGTCTACCCATCTGGGGGGACAAAGGGAGTCCCACAGAATGTGTCGCCGACGGAGCGGAGAGGAGGCGGATTGAGACTTGGCGACTAGTTCCCCCGACCTAAGAAGTGCGTAGATTCCTACGCAAACGGCTGCCCGAATCATAGCGATGCACCGCTCAGAGAGTGCAAGTGGGCCGCCTCCGCCCACACTGCAAGAAGCCAAGACATCTAACAGTCTGCACGCGAGAGGAATGGTGATGGGCAATCTGCTTCTAGTGGCTCTGGCGCGGAGCCTCTTGAGAGCCCGCTTAGCCCGAGCGACTCTAGGACACGAAAAGGCACTGACGTCTACCCCCAGATCGACACAGAGACTTCTGACCCCGGATAGATAAGATAAGAGCGACGTAGCTGCCGCACCGGGAACGCTGTTGTCAGTGCGGTGAAAATCCTGTCTCTGACGACCTCTGGCCATGAGGAACAAGAAAGCCATGAAGAAAATAAGAAGCGGAGGCGACGGAGGGAAACCCAGGTCATGAAGACCGTAAAAGGTTAAGAAACTCAGATAATACCTCACACCCGTCATATACGTGTTCCTAGAAGAGTCTGCAATCCCAAACGAAATCAGAGCAGTAGCGACAGGAAGAAGCTGACGGGCGCGCCTGCCCACCTCTGTCTCACGCAACGTGGCCGCAATCAACCCGTCCAGGCGGCGAACTATACACACCGGACCAAGAAAGAAAAAGGAAAAAAAAAAATCAGTGCCACAGGATGGAAAGGAAGACGAGGAAAGGCTAAACTGCTTCCCAATGAGAAAGGGGAACGTCAGGCCTGCGACGCAAGAGATGCTCAACGTGCCACGGAGTCCACACCCCGTGCCAACCCCAACCACCGCAGCAGCAAGCGGGCCTGTCGCCCGCGTGGTCAGCTAAGGACGCCAGAGTGCATGGCCGCAGATGAATAGTTGAAGGAGCAGCTGCCACAAAAGCCTGCAGCCGAAGAATGGCGCCACGCACCGCCACCGGAAGAGGCAACTGCGCGATGGTAGGCCGCGCTGACGGCAGAGACATCAAAAATGCATGCACGATCCGCTGATCGGGCAACATGTCTAAAAAAACAGCTGACAGGGAACGACACTTCCCCAATAACTTCTCCAGCCCCTTCCTAGACGGCACCCGCATGGTCGAGTCGCAGGAACGCATAAAGCCTTCTCTCCTGCGAGCAGGAAGCGAGAGGAGAGGAAACTCTAGCTCTGTCGAAATACGGAAACTCCAGCCGATGAACTCCATCTCCTCGGCAGGACCTAGGAGCTTGGAAGCCTTCAAGGGAAAACCTTAACGCTCGGCCACGAAAACGCAGAGATCAAGGACGACCGCAGCCTCCGCCTCCGTCGCGGCGAACGCAAGCAGGAAGTCAGCCACCCAGCGCAAAAGGGACACCCAACCGGGAAGCCACAGCCTTAGTAACGCTTCGAGAATGAAACCGAAACGCTCCCAGATGCCTGGAGACACACGCGCCCCGAAAGTAAGCCTCAGTGGTACCGCCCACCTCTCGGCCCAATGAAGAACGCAATGAGGCCAGTCTTGTGGGCGAATCGGGATCTGCCGAAACGCAGCTTCGACATCAAATTTAATCATCCAAGCGCGCTTGCCTCCCGTGTCACCACGAGCGGCGGAGTAAGAGCGATAAATCGTGTTACAAACACGCGGCCACGACGGGAATGTACTAAACAGAGGCGCAGAACCACCGTTGAGACTGCCCTCACCCCCAGCGGAGGAGTCTACGATGATACGCAGGTCTGACCCGCCGTCCTTAGCAACTGTGCCCAAAGGGGGGGACCGGAACGCAGGGAAAGGAGGAGAAGAAAACCAACCAGCGAGCCAACCTTTCGCAATCTCGCTGTCAAGCTGAGCTTGCACAAATGCATGCTGACCGGTGGCAGACGCATAGCTGGGCACAATGAGAGTGCGATCACGATCGCCGTTGAAGCATAGATTGGCCCCATACACCAAGCCATCAACCGCTAAGTCAAGAAAAAGGGGATCGATACAACACCAAAGGTCCGCTAGAATAGCCTCGATCTGTGCCGCCCTCGCAGCAGGAAGGGGAAAAAAATCAGGCAAACCAGTTGCATTGAGAACCTGCAATGTGTC
>WBZZ01001873.1:15000-17500 GCA_019918135.1 Paulinella micropora
AGTAGTAGTAGTAGTAGCAAGACAGTAGTACCAGTAATAGGGGTGGTGGTGGTTGGTGGTGGTGATGTTGGTAGTAGTAGTAGTAGTAGTAGTAGTAGTAGTAGTAGTAGTAGTAGTAGTAGTAGCAGTAGCAGCAGCAGCAGGAGTAGTAGTAGTAGTAGTAATAGTAGTAGTAGTAGGAGGAGGCATGAAGATGTAGCTACATTTCGTTCATGCTACAAGTATGATTAATATTAAAACATTTTAAGTCTAATTAATTGTAAAACATTTGTATTAATACGATTTTGAGTTTTCATTAATATTCATGAATTTTCCAAACATTCAGATGTAAGTTGTATGTATTTCAGTCACTGACACTAATACTTGTGACTAAGTAGTAACTTTTATGACTAGGCGCATAAACGTCATTTCTAAGCTTCCGCACCGGCTTTATGCTTTAAAAACATTATAAATATGCTGAAAAAGCTAGTATTAGTATAATTTCATGCATACTTCAAGTAGGCAGTGAGTATGTATAACGAATACAAGTGAGTGGCAAGTAGTCTGAGTGTCACAGTGACTGGTGGACGGTAAAGTCAACACTGTCACTCACACTGAAATCTAAGCTTCCGCACCGGTTTTATGCTTCAAAAACATTATAAATATGCTAAACAAACTCGTATTAATTAATATATATAATTTCATGCATACTTCAAGCAGGCAGTGAGTATGTATAACGGTTACAAGTGAGTGGCAAGTATGCTGAGTGTCTGTGGCACAGTGACTACGGTGTAAAACACTGTCACTGTGACTCACTCTGAAATATGAGCTTCCGGCCGCACCGGTTTTATGCTTCAAAAAATTATAAATATGCTAAACAAGCTGGTGTTAATATAATTTCATGCATACTTCAAGTAGGCAGTGAGTATGTATAACGATTACAAGTGAGTGGCAAGTCACTGGCAGCTGAGCCGGTCCGACACAGTGACTGAGTGTAAAACACTGTCACTAACTCTGAAATATAAGCTTCCGCACCGGTTTTATGCTTCAAAAACATTATACTAATAAATATGCTAAACAAACTCGTATTATTATAATTTCATGCATACTTCAAGTAGGCAGTGAGTATGTATAACGATTACAAGTGAGTGGCAAGTAGTCTCAAGTTCAACTAGTATCACAGTGACTAGTGTAAAACAGTGTCTCTCAACTTGAAGTGTCAGCTTCGGTACAGGTTTTATGCTTCAAAAACATTGTAAATATGCTGAACAAGCTAGTATTTAAATATAATTTCATGCATAGTTCAAGTAGTATGTGAGTATGTATAACGACTATAAGTGAATGGCTGCCACTGTGACCAGTAACCTTGAACTTGAAAATTTCTAGTCACATTTGAATTTGAATTTGAATTTGAAGTAATATAATTAGAATTCAATAAATTAAATATAATTACGTTGATTTTGATGTAAAACAACATAAAAACTAAGAAAAACCAAGCTCAGGCAAGCCAAAACCACAATCTAGCCAAATATAGCTAACGGTAGAAAAACAGTTGTAACGGCTAGAAATACAATTTTTTTTAAAACTTTTTTGTTCAAAATAGTTAAAATACATTAAAATCTTTCATTTTCATGCTACTCCCATCAATTTTCAAAACCTTTAGACTTAGCTTGCATGTTAGCTTGCATTATATCCGGTCGTGTGTGTGCCCCCAAACTTGATATGCTGTATCTTCTTTCTCTCTTCTGGATCAGAGACCAGTTTGCCGAGGAGCTGTGCTGTGTTTGATAATAGGATATAGACATCCTTTTTAGCACGACTTTTCTCTCTTCTTTGATCCTGAGGGATCCACACATAGGTGTCCTTCTCTACCCCCATCTTGTTATCAAACTCTTCTTTAGTGAGGTCATAGTGGTCTTGCACCCACTGTTGTTCCTCCACTGTGATCTCCTCTCCATCACTATGAATCAAGTCGATCATTTTTCGTCCTCCTCCTCCCGTGTAGGCAGGTGGTAAGGGATTACCATATGCTCCTCCTCCTCCCGTCTCTTCTTGTTCAAATCCTCCTTCATCTTCGTCTCCTCCATATCTTCCTTCATCATCCCAGCCCTCTTCTACTCCTCCTCCTCCTCCTTGATTCAATCCTCCTCCTCCTTCATTCAATCCTCTTCCTCCTCCTCCTCCTGCTTCTTCTTCTTCTCTTCTTTGTTCTGCCTCCGAGAATTCACTCACTTCGGCGGTCTCTGTCGACATGATGTCGTAGTAGTAATTAACAGGAGGACAGTGTCAGCTCCTATGTTTGGTTTTTGTTCGTTTGTGTTCTGTTCCTCCTTCAGTCGATTGACTAGTGAAGAGAGAAACTAATAGAGAGGGTAGAGTGAGATTCCCTGTCCTCTATGAAACACTGTTTGTATGTTTGTTTTTGTTTGAGAAAAATAGTCTTTGAGACTTTCTCCGATTTCTTGTTCTCCTTACTCAGATTACTTTCTCCTCCTTCTTTTCTATATTGTATCTAGTATGA
>WBZZ01001874.1:0-20000 GCA_019918135.1 Paulinella micropora
GGCGGGAATGCATTTATTTTTTTATGTACTAAACGGTCTGTGTAGAAAAATCTGCACAAATTTTTGTCAACATCAACCTCCATGATTGTTGAAATTCCTCCCTGCCTCCTCACAAATCAAGTGATACGGTAAGATAAGCTACAGTCAAATGTTTGTTGAAGCCATACATATTAATTCCTAATATTTGACAACCCAACTGAATCTATTTGCCACAAGCGAGCAGTTTGATAAACCTATGTCTATGACTTGATTTTTTACAAAAGTTTGTGCAGAGTTTGTATTACGAGGAAAGTATTTTGAGAAGATGTAACAGCATTCCCGCCTATTACATAGACCAGATTAGGCGGGAATCCATTTCTTTTGTTACGTACAAGATGGTCTGTGGAGAAAGCTCTGCACAAACTTTTGTCAACACTTAAAAAATGTGGGGGGGGGGGGTCACACATGGGACACTCCCCCAACTTCAATATTTATCTGAATTCCAAAAACATTACACCAGCATCAAGATCGATGCTGTGGCTACCTACAGTGCAAATATGAGCTCCCAATTCCTCCTGGTTCCCACAAGCCATGGCCTAGTCAGACAGTGACGTGCGAAAATGCGGGGGTGGGGGGGGGGGGTGGCCCTGTGCTGCACATGGCATTAAAGAATGAACTTACTTCGTTACTTTGATTGCGTAATTCGCATTTGATGTAAGCTCATTTTTTAAACCTATTTCAAGCCAACTAGCGCGAGTTATCAGGAGGGTAAAGGGAGTGTCCCATGCTGGTGGTGCTCATGCTGGGGGGGGGGGGGTTGCATGATGTTTGGTGCACTCACCTAACAAAACTACTTGCTCCTATTAAGTAAACTAAATATCAGCATCAACATCATGACTGGGGCTAGCTCCCCTTCCACTCTCGCTTCCTGAAAAAATTTTGTTCACACAAACCATGCCTTACTCTGCTGGTGGTGCTCATGCTGGGGGGGGGGGGCATGATGTTTGGTGCACTCACCTAACAAAACTACTGTTGCTGTTGCTGTTGCTGTTGTCGCTGTTATCGCTGTTGCTGCTGTTGCTGTTGCTGTTGTCGCTGTTGTCGCTGAAAAAGAGAGAGATAGAGAGAGAGAGACAAAGACACAAACATTAATGTCTCCCTCTCTCTCTCTCTCTCTAGGCATGCTGAGGGCTGCCAAAGCGCCGATTTACGTGGCCCACCGCGATGGTGGTTACGGAGTTTTTGCCAGTATATACCTTCCTCCTTCCTTCGAGCTTGGGATCCTGGAAGCGGGCGGACGTGCTCTGAATATTGATCGTAGTACTGCTTTATCAGAGCATTTTACTATGAAAATTGGGAACTTACTTCAAACTGGCATGCATCCCATTCACTTTATTTCCCCTTCAAGCAGAAATGCTTTGCATCTAATAAATTCTTCATCAAAAGGATTCAACTCGAGTCCTGAGAAGCTTGACGATACTCCCCGACCTAACGTGAAGGTAAATTAATAACCAGTACATCATATATGAAAATTGCTACAATTCACATGCGTAACTAGTAATGTGACAGTCGCCATACATAAAATAAAAAAACATGCAAATGCACATGCATTATTACATATATACATGCGTATACATCATACATACATGATTGTTACGTGCATTCTTTTCCAGATCAGCAAGGGGACTCCAATCGTCACGGTGAGCACTGCAATAGGCAAAGATGAAGAGATTTTGCTCAATTATGCGCCGAATCCGGATTTAAGCATCACTACGCTACCGAGCGATGCATACCCGCACTGGCTGAAAGAAGCTGCCAAGCAACGCGCTAAAATTCCGGTATTTTTGTACGAGACGGACATTGGCCATGTGTGTTTCATTGTTCCTGAGCAAGAGCATCCTATTCCTTTGAAGTTAGTGTCATTGACGCACGAAGAGAAGCTTGCGCTTTTGAGCACGGTTAGTAGTGTTACTTCCGATGGATGCGCAACTTCGCAGCCGGTGTCAAGATCTTTATCTATGTCAACAGAGCAGAAAATGAAGTTGCTCAACAGCGTTACTTCTGTTTCAGCTGCAGAAAGTCAGAATACTCTTCTGCGAAGGGCGAGCTCTAGCGTTACAGTTGTGCTGGAAAAATCAAGCTTTAGTAATACGAAGGTAATAAATAAATAAAATCAATCACTAGGTAGCTTCTTATTTGATTTATTTACAGGTACTTGGTTCTGACATCGATACTGACGTGGACCAGAGGGAGGAGCCGCAGAGTAGTCCGGTCAAGTTCAAAGATAATAGTGGGAGACTTTTTGTTCCTACTGGATCTTTGGTAATTCTCTTTCTCTTTTGCTTGCTTGCGGAAGTTGGTAGCTATTGTGGTTTGTTTAGAGCGTTGACGAAGGCGATTCGGATAATGATTCGAAGTGCTACCGTGAACCTACCGATCCTAGCGATACTAGGCTCCCCCCTCTGGTCGACGACGAATATGTTGGTGCGGAATCTAGTATTCTGGGCAACTACAACGAGCTGATGGAATCAAATGAGCTGTTATGTGACCTGATGAAATTGTCACCACTTCCTGTACAACGAGCACGCAAAAATCCCACTCGCCCCTACAAAATGAAACACCGCACCAAAGGAAACGTGAAGTTACAGAGACAGGAAGCGCTCAAGAAGTTGTTGGGGATAACCTTCGCAGACCTGGATAGAGAAGTGAAGTCTGTTTGCTGTCAAAAGTGGAAGTGTTACTCATTCATCGACACGCGCGATGTGCTACACACGCGAGCGAAGAACGCAGCATCGTCACTAAGTGAGCTTTACACGTGGACAGCTGCTCAGCTTGAATCCTTCCAAACTAAAATTGGTTCGTTTCAATATATGTACCTAACGGAGGCTGTCTGCAGAACAGCTTGGCAGCGCATCCACGGCATCAGCGACGCAGTTTTATCTCGAGCACACAAGCTTCTTGCCAACAACACGAAGGTCTTTGCCAGAAAGTCAACCGCAATTCCCGAAACAGAAGATCTTGTTGCAATTTTGCTATGTGAAAAATTCGCAAACAGTCATCCCGAGATATGTAGCGACGGTGTATGGAGGCTACAAGAAATGGCTGAGGACGCCGGAGTGCAAAAGTATGTTCGGGACAACTGGAAAGAAGTGTGTCTACGGTACGGAACTTCTAAGAGAGTGAATCCTGATAAGCCTCCAACAGACAACACAATCAACAAAGTTTGGAAAGCGGATTTCTCAAACGTCAAGTTTGTACGAGGTAATATGCATATAATTGATTGATGTTTGAATCGTTAGCATAGCATAGCATTCATCATTACTCACTACATCTTTGTGCTGCAGCGGCAGACTTTTCCAAATGCGACATCTGCACGAGGCTTGCGGTTCGGCATGCCCGAGGTTTCCTGAGTGACACAGCAGCTCAGACTTGGCGCCGCCAGAGCCGCCTTCATCACAAAATTCACAGAACGTGCCGTGTAGCGAGCATGCAACGCAAGAAGGGTGCGCAAGAAGATCTCCATGCTACTGTTATATCTGCAGATATGAAGCCGCCTGTGCGGATTCCATCTTGTCGCCGTGCTGCTAAAGACTTTAAAGGGAAAATGATCTTTCGCCTGTGTGTCGGTATCAACACTTGTTACACTACCGATACTAACTTTATTTTCACGTACCTGGAAGGCGCAGTGGAGCATGGCGTGAACAGTAATATCACCATGCTTGCATCACTTTTGCATTGGGAGCTTTGGCATCCTCGCACTATGCAAGCTTGGAAGTTATTCCTGGAGTGGGACGGCGCCGGTGATAACACTGCGTGGGCTATGCTAGGCTTTATCGGGCTTAATGTTGTCGACCGCGGTATCCGTTGGCAAGTAGAATCTCATCGCAAGCCACCTGGGCACGGCCATGACGGGAATGATCAGTCATTCAGAGTGATGGATATTGGGTGGAAGAGCACCTTCCTCACAACCAATATCGCTCAAGCTTTGTTAAAACTTATCCTTGCTTTCAAAAAACAAAGATCGACCTTTGTGTTGGTTGTTCTTGCATGTAATTACGACTGGATGACGTATTTCAGTCCATGTATGAACAAAAGCTTCAAGAATTACAACAGGCCTCTGGCCTGGCGCATCACCAAGAACGAGGATCCTGATCAGTTACCGACTGCGGATTTCAAAACAATGGGAGACGCACAGGAGGAATTTCATGGAGAGAAGGATAATCCCCAAGGAGCATCAGTGAAACTGTTCATTCAGCGCCCCGGTATTGTATTATATTATTCCCTTCCCTCCCCCCCCCCCCACCTCACGTGCATGTGTTGTATATATTGCAATACCGGGGCGTTGGATGTATTGCAGCGGCTGATATGCCTCGCAAGCTTCCTGTGGGATACTTCGTCAACCCACGTTTGAAAAAGGATATTCGATCTTTGAGCAAGTACCTAGAGCCGGACGAGACTGCGCATGTGGAGGAGATGTTGGCGGCTGGGAACCTGACAAGAATCGAAATTGATGGCGACTACTTCGACGGTGGTTTGCCCGGACGCCCTGCTCATATGAAGTGTGGAAAATACAAAGCAGAATTCCGACTGGTTGATGAGCTGCCGATGAATTGGATGGAGTTGCCTCCTAACCGTAAAGAAAAGATAAACGCTCTTACCCATTTGACACCTGACGAGCTTCTTTCTTTACCACGCACATATTTTGTTAACGAGGGAAAGGCTCCCGCTCACCCACGATGGCGCGGTGCACAGGAGCTTACTGAGGAAGAAAAGAGGGAGCAGGACTTGGCTTTTGGAAATGTTGAGCATCCGTGGCGCAAAGTTTTCATTTTACTTACATCGTTTCAAGACAAGCAAGCGTTTGCATCCAGCCAAATGGTAGTCAAGGAACTAAAGGACTGGCTCAGAATGCACGGTGTTGCAACGCAAGATGCCGACCGGAAGCAGTTTAAAAAGGCGCAGCTTGTTGACTCAGCATGGAACCATTTTCAAATCTGCCGCTGCAACTTAGAAGAAGAAGTGGATGCCAAACTAGCTGGTGCTGAACCCGCGCTATCTGAGAACTCTTCTTCTACTACTAGCACAGACAACTCTTCTTCTAGCTCAGAGGAAGAAGAAAACGGTACTAGTGTATGCTATATCTGCAACACTGGTCGCATTTCGTTATTATTTACTGTAGGTGTCTCAGACTCAACTGTGCCGCCACGAGGACGCCAACCAAGCCGTCAGCGCGGACGTCGCCGCGCGCGTCGAGCAGCAGGTCAACGCGGACGCAAGCGTGCGCGAAATTCAGCTGATTCCAAGCGGGCGATGCAATCTCAACGCAGGAACAGTCAGGTGCAAGGCGCAAATCAGCCAGGCCCCAATCCGTGGGATTGCCCTTCCTGTAAGATCCATAACGCTGAAGGTGGAGACAAATGCCAATTGTGTGAGTGGCCAGCAGATGTCGGTAGCTCTGATAGCTCTGACGACAACGACCCATTAATGTACCCTTGAAATACATTCTAATCAAGGAAATACTGCAACCTTCACATCACACAACCACCCCCCCCCCCTCCCCCTTCCACTACCCACGTGAATCCCCTATCACAGCGGCGGCAGGGATTTTTTGAAGTAAAAGCAGCTCATAATGTAGGAAAATACTAAAAACAAATAAAACAAAGCAAAAAAACCAAGCTGTGCATTTTTGTCGCTTGTTTCCAGCATAGTCTTGTCGTCGCCGGCATGAAAAAAAAGTGGAAAAATTAGGTGTCAGACCGGTTTCTGTCCACCTCCGGAGGTGAAGTCTAAGTGGTTGACTATTAATAAAAACATGTTTTAATATCATTTTATTATGTTCTGCAACTAAATACTGAATTTCCCTTCATTTGCACAAGTTTTCTGAAAGTTGCTAAAAATCTTGGGAAAATTTCGGAAAAAGTGATACCCCCATCTTTGCCGAATGGTTAGTTCTAACGTGGGTACTACTGGCACACTAACTTCGACTTCTGGGGTAGTTGTAATAAGACTGTCCGTACCAACTGAAATAACTCTATACTTTTCTATCTCACTATCTAACATTCTCTTTGCTTTACCCTCTCCGAAGTCAACGTAATGCGATCCTTCCAGATATAGCTTTCAAAGCTCCCCCTGGACGGATGGCACGTCCTTTCTCACATGAGTACTCCACTGTTCTCCGTACTGGGACCGAGCCCATTTCTCTCCAAATTCTGGGGCTGGAACTGCTACCTCAACTCCCTTCAAGATATCCAGTTGGTTCGGCAGTCTTACCTTTTTAACTTTCTGGGCTTTTTGTAAGACTACTGAACTAACTGACGGTTCACTGACACTCTCTTTTTCAGGCTGTGGGTTTTCACCTGGGTCATGGACTTGTGGGGTGGCGGGTGGCGACACTGAGTCTTCCATTTCGCTGTCACTCTCAACTTCCACAACTTCTTTATCCACAACTACGGTTGACCTAGAAGCATCTGAAATGGGTAAACCCTTTCGCTTAGGATGAAATCCCATTTCAGTTCTCTCTATTTCAATAGTATCGGTGATTCTCTCGATAGGACTCTCTTCTCCCAGACTTTGGGGCTTCTTTCCATTCAACCCTTTCTAGTTTCTCATCTTCCCGAGGATTAAGTTTGAGAACTTTCGCAGCAACTCTCTTTCCCATGCGGTTGACATCGAAACGGACATTACGCAAATCTCCGTATATTGTACGACCTACAGGATCATATACTTTATAGTAACCAGTAGTCGATTCGTACCCTAGGAATATTACCGGCACACCTTTGGGTTCTCCCTTTTTACTCTCCACCTTCATGATCGCTGCGCAACCTATGGGTTTTAGGTGGGACATAAGAGGTTTCTTCTTAAAAATAGCCTCAAAAGGGGAAATACCTTTGAACTTTCCATGTGCGTTAGGGATTCTATTCTCTATATAGGTAGAATTTCTTTCCATGTCTGTCCAAAAACTTATGGGCAAACCCGCGTCTAGTCTAGCTGCAGTGGCTGGGCCTTCCATAGTTAAATGTGATCTTTCAATCACAGCATTGCTTTTACTATGTCCTTTAGGGGAAGGATAGAATTCTACTCCTGTACGCTTAACCCAGTCCAGAAAAACTCCGTAACCCCTATATTCTTGATCAGATTTGACCATTCTCACTGCATTTCCTGTTTGACGCTCAAAGAAAGCGACTGCCTCTAGGAAATAGTCATAAAACTCGTTCTTTCGTCTTAGGTAGTAATCTTTCACGTATCCGCTAGCTACGCATTTGATAGTGTACTTGTATTTCCTACTATCATGAGATAATACTAAATAAAACTGAGTATCCATAACTAGACATTCTCCTGGGGCCCAATCCCTGTCATGTTTGTTCTTGGAACTATGATCTACTTCTCTCATCTTAGCTTGATTGCAACACTCACACTTTCTAACTGCCTCTCTCCAATCTTTCCGTACGATTGTCCATCCTTGAGCTTTGGCTAGTCTATCCATTGCTTCCCCACCTCTGTGCAATGCCATGCGATGAAGTATTACAAAGTGGATGTATGTGCTTGCATCGGGGCGGACAACAGGCAATAGATATGCGCAATCATAAGTGCTGTCATTAGCTTTTTCACCAAGTTCAGTGTCACATTCGTACACATAAGGAACATAGTTACATCCATGGTCACATCCCCATCCACACACACATGCAGATACATTTCCACAAAATGGATAATCTGATATAGCATTTGGTGCTGTGATGTGCTTGAGCAATGATGTGGCATTGTGGTTCACATGTTTCTTCTTGCGGGTTTTTGGCTTAGTCAGTTTCTTCCTATCACTAACTTGCTTTCCCGTGTGTGGGTCAAAGATAAGATTTGGGTCTAGCTGTTCAATCCCTGGCAGACGTAAATATTATTCTGCGCTCTACGGCCCTGTGCGAGAATTGTTCCCTTTTTCACCGATATGGGTCTTTTTAGCAAGATGATCTGTCCATTCTGATGCAAGAAAGCATTCCCGGAATTATCCCATGTTGCCGTAGAAATAAGGGTGTAAGGCAGTTCAGGATTGTAAACCGCGTTCTTTGCTATCACGTCTATCTCATCTCCACCTCCTGCCAACTGAACTGACATCTTTCCTTTCAGGGATGTAGTTATAATACTGTTAGCAGTTCTGAACTTAGCTTGTCCTTTCATTAACTTAGTGAAGAGTTCTTTGTTGGGTGATATGTTTGTGCTACAAGCACTATCGTCAACTATACTATCTCTAGACAGATTGACCATAGCATGGGTATTGTGCATAATACTACCACCTACATCTTCCTCATCATCTTCTCCTTCTCCCGGACCCTCAATAGGACTTGGTCTGGGGACAGGACCTAAGGCCTCTTGGAAGGACGGTTGCGAATCTATGTAAGCTAGATAAGGAAAATTTATCGTGAACTGGGTAGCGTCTATGTTCTCACTCCTTAGGTTCATGTTGACTATGTACTGTTCTACGACTGTACGCAACCCTGAATAAAAGACGTTCAATGTTTCATCCCTATTGTAAGCTCCCGTCGATCTAAAGTCGACATTGAAACTCCCACGGTGGACCGCATCAAACACCTGCGTGAAGTGACTTTCTATTCTACCCGGTTGGTTATCAGGCGGCGGCTTGAATCAACTCTAGGGTTAACCGTTGGCTGACTACCGCTTTCTCTTTCACTAGCAACAGCTGGCTCTGTACTACTCTTAATACCGCTTATGGGGCGTATAGCAGACACAGACTGAGCTGTACTACTACTACTAGCTTGACTAGTTCCCAAAGGTACTGAAGTGCTACTCGAGCTACTGCTAGCTGCCTGACCCTGCAGTAATGAAGGTAAAGACTTAACATCAGTGTAAGACTTATAACTACTCTTTCCCCTACGTCTAATAACAGTCTCTCCTCCACTGTCATCAAATACTTCCCTATCCATACTACTTGGAGTTTCTGGGGTCATAGTCCAACGTCCTAATCCGTAAAGCATCGCTGCTTTACGTTCCGATCTTGTGAGAAATTCTGAAGGGGAAAACAGTTTGCTTGGGAATTGACCATATTGACTACTACCTGGGTTCGTCCAATCTCCCGGGGTTGGTCCAAAAGATTCCTCTTCATCTTCTTCCTCTCTTTTTGATCGGTCTGTCTTAACAGATTCATTTACTTCCTCTTCGTTGCTCTCTTCATGACTAGCTTCCTTCTTTGCTGGACTTCTCTTGACACTATCTATCTTGAGAACATGAGGTGACCTAGGTCTATCACTATTGACACATAGAGCTAAGGTTCCTACCTTCAATTCATCAGCTGGGATCTGACTAGAGGTCTGTACTAGATGTTGAGGTGGTAAGGGGCATCCATCTTCATCTCTGGGGATTCCACTATACACTCTATCATACATCTCTGGATCTCTTGTCGCTGCTAATGCTGCTATCATTAGAGCTTTTGCTTCTTCTGTCATCACTGGGCTCTTGTCTGAGTCTGGTTTGATCTTGGGTTTATGAAACTCACAGTTCCTAAACTTAATCAACCTCCAACCTGCACTAGTTCCTGGACCTCCCCTTCTACATAAGCCTAGAGTCCATTTGCATCTCTGTCCTGTCTCTCTCACTATGCCTTCACATCTCTTATTGTCTGGGATCAAAAACTCCTCTGGGGGTTCTATCTTCCTTGATCTCCAAACCTTAGCATAGTTTAGATTAACTGGTTCTATGGGAACTGTGTCTGGGGGGACAACTCCAAATAACTCAGTCAATACAATAGAAAGATCTCGTCCCGTATGCCTACTCTGTGTTTCTAGAAGTGCGTACTTCAACAGAAAATCACTTGTGAAATATGGAACATGAAAAATGCTTGGATCTATTCCTCTATATACTTGCGGGGGTCTAGCTAGGGGCTTAACTGTCGGTAACATGTTGGGGATTGGGATAGGAATAGGATTTGATTGTGGTCTTCTCTTACTCTTCCTTTTCTTCACCTCAACATTCATATTTACCCATTGAATGAGCTGCAAAGCATCATCAGTTTCATAATTGTCATCATCTTTCTGACTATCGTGATCTGATTGTTCTGGTGATTCTGCATCTTCATTGCCTTGCTGATCTGCTGACTCTCCCTCTCCTTGTGACGACTCACTCTCTTCATCATCTTGCTCTTCACCTACACAAATGAACTCACCTTTCCTTGGTCCTTTCTTTCTGTTCAGTGCTACCTTTCTTTGGTCTTTGCTTAGAGCTAGTTCTATCTGAAGAGCTATCTTTGTGAGTGGGTTTCTTAGGTCTGTCAGTGTTCCTGGTCTTACTTGTCTTTCCCTTTTTAGATGTAATACCTTTAGTGAAAGAACATTCAGTACCTGTATGTCTGACTCCCTTCTTGCCATCTCTACAATCTGTTCGCACACATCTAGCTGTACATTCATAACAAATGTGTCCAACTTGCTTACAGCAATAGCATTTATATTCAGAATCTTTCGTCGTCGAAACTGTACTAAATACTACTTGTTTGCCTCTATGGGGTGTTACTACCTCTCTGTATAGCTTTTCATTGTTGTGCTCCTGTGCTACCTGCACTATCTTTAAATGCGTTTTCTCCAACTCGGTGAGGGATTCTTCCTGCTTGCGCCCAGACTGGATGGTCTTCTGTTGGAGATCCACAGCAATTGTCTCTCGGTTTTCGCGTTCGTCAGCACGGGACACCAAAGATTTTGCTCGTGCATTTTCAGTCTGCAGCCTCTTCTTTGTTGTTTTGTCTGCAGTGTCACTTCCCTTGCCAGATCTTTTGCGCTTCAAGCGAGGTTTTTTTCTTTGTTCCGTCTCTTCGGTGTCATCCTGCAACTGTGCAGAAGGTTTTTGTTCCTCTTCCTGTTTCCCTGCTGGTGCCTCTGCCTTGTCATTTTTCTTTTCTGGTTGCTCAATCGTATCGCTCTCTTCTTCAATCTCCTCTTCGTCGTCTTCTTCTTTTTCCTGTTCAACCTGCGTGCTTGGTTGCGTACTCTCGGTGTCGACTGCCGGGTCGGGAACAACAGGAGTTCCGTGCGTGTCTTCGGTTTCGTCCATAACAAACGCGGGAACAACTGCAGTGTTGCTGCCCAGGACAAGAGAAGGAGGGGACTGGACCCTATTTGCTGTCGGTGATGCACCCACCTTGGTTTGGTTCGAAGGGGATCCAACAACCTGACCTAAACTGGGAACTTTCGGCGATGACGATGCTGCAGAACTCATTGAAGAGGAGCGTGACAGGCTCGAAGTAGACAAGGCTGAACTTGAGGTGAGGGTCGCCGTCCTTTTTCTTCTGTCAACCAGGAGAAAACGCCAGAAGGAATAAGGCCAGCCGTTGCCTTCCCTTTTTGGTGAGATCGCAGAAACAACCGGGAGATTTTTTTGTGCAGGAAACAGATTTGTCAGATTCTTCTCGATGGCCTTTCTGTACAAGAAATTTGTCTTGTCTTTGTTCCTAACCAAACAAACATCTGGTTCCAGTTATCTGACGGATTTTTGGAACCAAGTTGTGTTGCAGACAAAATGTCGAGCGAGAAAAAGCGAATCGAATTGTGTGATGTTACCATGGACAACGGAAACCTTTTGAAGGCGGGGTCTTGAAACCATCATGAATCCTGAAGGAATTGAGCATGTTGTAGAACTGATCGGGAAGGGATAGGGAATCAACGCCCGCTTCTTGATGTTCTTGAAGGTTCAAGTGCCACAGAACCGAGAAGCAAGTGAGCGTCTGCCAAACAAAGAAACTGACGTTTGTTAAATTTATGAAATGATGAAGTTGAGTTAAAAAACAGCAAGCAAAAGAAATTTTTTACATAACTATGTTCCAAAAATCCTACAGATAAGTAGAACCAATATTGTGTTGATGAAAATGTAAACTTTGCCACAAATTTCGAAGTAAAAACGACAAAAGAAAGTGTTGTGTTGCTTCCTCCACACATCCTTCCCATCAAAGCTTACAAAAACAAGAATCACAACATGAAGAAATCAGACCAGAATCAGCTCGTAACTAACATCCTTTGCGCACAGAGAATGCCATTGCTGCACGGGAGCCTCAAAGTCTTTTCATGAGAACCTGTACCTGTCATGAACCAATTGGAAAACGAAAGAAAAAAGCATCAAAGCAACAACACTTGTAAACACAATAACTTCCGACGACAGCAAAATGCATGAAGAAAATAATATGTCTTGTGCAAAAAAGAAGAAGTAGGTGGGAACCACTCTCCTTCGTGCTTGAGAACGACATCTTCGTCATCGGGATCTTGCTTCATCGCTCATACTGCTTGTTTGTGAAGGAAATTTTTTCGTCCCAGGTTTCTGCCCTTTGGGCGTGAGGAAAAACATCATTTCCGGCACAGTCTCTGGTTTACGTGGGGAAAAGAAACCAATCGTCATAGTGCAGGGGGTCGCTTTGCTGTGGTCGTCAGAGGGATCTTCCTAACACAACATCGGTTCTACTTATCTGTAGGATTCCTGGAACGAAAATGTGTTACCTCTGCTTGGAGTGTCCCTGTTGCGGTGAGCCCTGTTTTGCGTGCAGAACGTGCTGTAAAGACACCTGCACTCTTCGGGGCGGGCTTTGCCCCCCTGCCCGGAGCAGTTCGTCTCGTCTTGCCTCGGGTAGTCATGTTATGTCACCACCCGTAACCTAAGCTTTGTGGTCTGAGGTTTTGCACCACAGGCCTTCAGCACTTTGGTGCTTGGTAAAAACTTGATTTATGAAGTGGGACAGCCTGTCTAACTGGTTTGGGCTCGTGCCATGCTGACTAAAGCGTTGGCTTGTCTGACCAAATGTTTTGCCAATTTCGCTTGCATGTTCACTTTTCTTACCAATTTGTATTGTGAGGACTCAAGCGGTAGGCCTGACAGGACCCAATGGCACATTGTCGAGCTGAAGTTCGGAATTCAATTTTTTTTATTCAAATTTTTGGGCGCGAGTTTGGGCACTTTGAAACTGGTTAATTTTGGGTTTGGTTGCAAACCCACTAGATACAGACCTTGGTTCCAGGAATCCTATGGATTCGCAGAACCAAAGTTGTGTTTGAGTCCGCCGAGAACTCCACCTCGGTAGCCTTGTCACGGTTATGGAGAACACAACCATCGCTCAACCTCTGGCGCGGGGTGGATTGGCTAGTCCCACCACTGCTGTTATCAACTCCTTGCATGAGAGGAAGTCGCATACACATGTTTCTAGCTCTATACGACATCGTCGAAGTCATCGAGATCGAGGTCAAGATGCAGATGCCAAGAGGACCTCTACTTCAGCTGCTCGTCGAAAACACCAACATGAAAAACTCAGTGTAAACGACATCGGGAAACACATGCATACACATTCGTGCAGTCATGTGGTCGACGTCAAGGTTGATAGCCTTGAAGATTATCAGTACATGTTGCAAGCTTTGTACGGAGAAGAACTTGCCCAGCAGGACCAAGGCAACGTTTCTGGAAGTGACTCTGGTGCTGAGCAAAGCGACCAGGAGTCCAGTCGACGACGTCACAAGAGGTCACACATGACATTTGCAGACTGTCAGCCTTTTTTTTTCGCCTGTGCACCGAAAAGGAAAACATTTTGCTTGTGGAAAACCTACAAAAGCACAAACACTTGTTTGGTTCCAGTTATCTTCAGGATTTTTGGAACATTGTTGTGTTAAGAACCCACCGTAGATTTTCAAGCCCTTTTTGTATAGAGAATCTCCAGCATCAGTCTGTTCAGTTTGGAGTAAGAAAGTTTCATACAGTTGCTTTTTGGTTTTCTCTGCAACCCTTAGGCTGCCGAAGCAAGTGTTGGAATCTCATTGGCAGCAAAGTTGATCTTCTGTCAAGGGATGATGTCTTGATTTGGAAGCAGACCAAACCCCTCAGCTTATTAATCGCCTCGCTTTGAAAAGGCTGCGTTTCTGGACTTTGAACAGGTCCTACCAGCGCGAGGTCATTATTGACTTGATGCGCAGTAAACGCAACTCAAAAGCGGAAGACGACTTTGCAAACCATTCTTGTGGCACAATTTCCTTTTTGTAAGGCTTGTGTCCGCCGCGTGTACGGCTTGAGCTACCATCGTTGGGCAGTCTTTGGATCCATCAGCGACCGAGATCCCAACCAGCGTCGTCTTCTCCGCTCAGACATCGATGTAGACCGAGGTGGTTTCAAGCAATGCTACTTTGAAAAATACCTCAGCAACCTCAAGGTCTTGCTGGCGTCCTCATTTCTTTGTTTTATTGTAACAAGTGTAAATTCAGGCTGTCCTTTTTCTATTTTCCTCGTTGCGCAAGCAAACACAACTCTGTTCCAAAAATCCTACAGATAATTGGAACCTAGGTTCTGTTGCCCTCCTCTTTTTATTTTCATTGCCTCTTCTTCGTAGTTGCCAATATGTTTTGCGCAGAAAGACCTTGGTGAAAAAGATCCTGCTTCCAAGTTCACCTACTTGCCTTTCCAGAGGAAAAAAACCTACTAGGCCAAGATCGAACATCCTGATTCTGGCATTGCTTGGGACAAGACGGAGTCTACGTTCCTGAAAGTGTGGAAAGGCTCGCTAAACAAACGCTCCAAGTTTGAAGATCTTGTAATCAGAAAAGATCCCCCGGTTGGTAAGTGCAAGGAATGCACTGAATCTTTTACAGCTTTGATGGCCGCCAAAACGAAAGAGGAACTGTATGCTGTTCGTCGAAGAAGGGCTTCGCACTTCAGGGACGTCAGGGAGGAACGAGCGGTCTACGCTAATCACGTCAAGTTGGCTCGTGAACAACCTCGCCTCTACGCAAGCGTCGCGATTGATGGAATGGACCAAGCCAAGACCGCCGTTCCTTTTGCCAATGGAGTTCGAGATCGGGACAACGCAGCAGCCACGACGCAGGCAAGGGTCATTGCCGTGTTGATCCACGGTGTTGGCACGTGTTGTTACGTCGCTCCGGCAGATGTGCCGCACACTGTCGACACCACTATCACTTTGCTGATGGACTCTTTTCAATTTCTTCCCAAAACCCCAGATGGCAAGCTTGCACCCAAGCTTTTCATCCAGATGGACAATACCAACGCTGACAACAAGACTCATGTCTTCTTCGCATGGGCCGCCTCCCTGTTGGTCATACCCACGCGGACGTGGACTCGAAGTTTTCCAATATCGCCCAATACCTGTGGGCAAACCCTGCGCACACATTTCCTGATCTGGCGAAAGCTTGCAGTTTGGCGATGGAAAACGAGGTTATTCATGTCTGCGTGCTGAAACGCAACTGGATTGTGAACTTTAAGCGTTTCTACGATGAATAGCAAGCCTTCAACAAGGAAACCTTTTGCGGGTCTCGCGATGTTCATGGGTTTCTGTTTGATATCCAACTTCTGGACGAAGAAGCTGGAGTCTGCTTGCAGACAAAAGAGTGGACCCGCTTTGACAATTGGATTCCCAGCCAAACGCCACTACGGCTTCAGCTTCCAGAAACTTTGTTTTTTGTCCCCGCAGTGTCTCTCTTCAATATCCAGGAGCTGGACAAGATCATCCTAGGCCTTGAATCTTTCCTTCAGGTTGCTGTGGATGAATCGGAGGTTGACGACAGCCATCCAAAACCAAGCTACTCGTCGGACACTTCCGATGCAGGAGAGTGATCTGCAGGACAAGGTGGCCGGCGACCTTTAATCCGCCTACCGACCGAGAACACCCTGCGCTCATGGAAGAAGGTTCGCGCTCATCAAGTTGTTTTGCAAGAGTCAGATTGTGAGCTTTGTGTCAAGCTTGCCTCTGCGCAACGCGACGTCATCATCAGCAGCAGACAGGACAACGAAACGAGAAACCTTGCTCGCCGACAAAAGCAGACTGCTGCCGCAAACTTGGCTGCGCATGTCAAGAGCAGTGAATGCAATCGAGATTTGGCGTTGCAAGAAGAAATTGTAGGACCTGAAACCTGGGGTTTTTACCACACTTTTCTGCAAGCGCATAGAGAAGTGCCTGAGCACCAGGTCAGAGTCCTCTTGTGTGCAACAATCTGCAGCTTCATGTCTCAACATTGAAGCACTCACCAGCTTGAGTTTGTTTGCAAAACAGTACAAAATTGTTTACTTCCTCCATCTGCCACTTATAACATCTCTGGTGTCTTGCTCTTCGATGCACAAACATGCTGGTGTGCTTTTCTACGGCAGGAATCTCAGCAGCAAGGACCACCAAACTCAAGTAATGCACAGGCAGGAGGAAGAGACGTGCAAGGGCAGCCTGAGCTTACCTCCAATTCCGTCACTGCAAGTAATTTAACTGAAGATGCTGCACTTTCTTTTGATGCTGTAGAGATGATTGATTCAATCGAGCATGCAACCGAATTCGATGGTCCTTCTACAACCGACCAGCAGGATGTACTATTAGAAGGTGTTGTGTTTGGAAGGGAAGCGAAGACCTCTGTAGCTGGTGCACATGACTCCAACTTGCCGCAGGTTTCAGTCCTGCCAGTCAATCGAAACCAGTTGGCGACTGCAAATCGAAATTCAAATCGAGTCACAGCCCAGGACGCCCATCTTGGAGACATCACTCCGCTCGAGAAGTTCGATATCCGCTTCCCTAACCAAGGTCGACCGACAGACGGAGCTGAGAAGAAAAGAGATGATAACACCGCAGCCTTGAAAAAGAGACAACCTTTCCTGAAGCCTAATGACATGGTCTTGGCTAGAGTTAAGTACTCGGTCGAAGGAGAGTCAGGAAAAACCCAGCAGCCTGTGTGCGTGTTCAAGATCCTGAAAATTTTCCAGGACCGTCTGGGTTGTGCAACATGGATGAGGGTTCGTTGGTACGGAGAGGAGGGGGACGTGTTTCTAGGAAAGTACATGGAGAAAAAGAAACTCACGGAGAAGGACAAGAAGCAGATGGAAACTCTGCGATCACAGGGCCAAGATGTGGACAATGACGTGAGATTCAAGATCACACCCGATGAAAATCTATTTCTGGCCGGGAGCGACGAAAATAACCAGGTTCAAGGCCAGCAACTTGCAGCTCCGATGTTAGTGCACTGGGGAAAATCTTCGGACCTGCTCACAAGAGGGAACATGATTCGACAAAACCTCATCAGGCTCATCACCACCGACATCAGACTGCGGGCTCTTCCAGGCCTGAACATCGCGGAGGCTGTCAAGCAGGCTCAAGCTCTACATCCAACTCGAAAATCAAACAAAAAACGACCTGTAACTTCTCCCTCTTCCTCAAATGCCGAGGATAACTCAGAGTCTGCAAGTTTTTCAAGCGCGCAATGCAATGTACGCAAGAGGGCGAGGTCAACACGAGAAGACTTATGATTTTTTTTTTTTTTGCTGCTGAGGGTCCAAGTCACTAATGCAGCTTGTTTCTTACTAGAAACATTGTCTGTGGTCACTACCACGTCTACGTATGAAGAATTGCGGGTCTTGTTTGGGTGTCATGATCGCTGAGAGAATGAGTCAGTAAACTGTCGATTTCGCAAATGCAATGTTGAGCAATGTGGTCAGAAACTTTTTCTCAAAACACTCGGATCAAGCTACCGGTTTTCACTTGATCCTACATCAAGAAAATTCACTTCGACGTAACTGTTTAATAAACGCAGTGGCAGCAAACAGAATTTGCTTCTAAAAATCCTACGGATAAGTAGAACCACAGTTGTGTCCGGTGCTGGTCAATAATTTTGTTTGCTTGCGAGGCTGGCAATAAAATTTCATCACAGTCGATTGCAGCTCATGTCGTAGGTCACGTTGTTATGGTCAATTTTGGAAAACTAAATCCCACAAGGAGAAATTTTTGCAGCAAAATCATTAATACCTTGCACGAGCAAGTAAAATAAAAATAGGAAGCTTGGTTCTCTGCGGGATGGACTGCTTCTTCAGTTGCTGGTTGTGATCTTGTGTGTTTTGCTTGCTTCAGCCTGACTAAACATCCAAGAACACAACGCTCACATCCTCTATGACCGCCTGGTTCCCTTGGTACTACCGCCTGGAACGAGGCTCGTTAGCAAGGCACATTCGCTTCATAATAATTCAGACGCGAGTGAGCATTGCTTTCGTAACCAAGGACATCGGTTGCTGCAAAAGTCTGTGTTCCCGATCTTTATGGCAGCAAAGATCGGCCATTCAAATGTTTCTGCTCGGCGAATGACTTTTCCTGGGAGGTGCCACGTGACGAACGAACAGGTACAGGTTCATAAATGAAATGCATTTAAATGTTGCAGGCAGGAGAATTCCATAAAGTAAGAAGCTGGATTCTCTGAAGATGAACTGTTTCTTGTGAAGCTTGGTAGTACGGCATGAAATTTATTTGTTTGATACATCCAGGCAAGTGCCATGGCAAGTGCCCTTGATATGTAACTTTCATGCCGTAGTACTGGGATCTGCGGATGGTTAATATTGTTTGTTAACCACTTGCTTTGTGACCTAGTATGCGGCTATTGAACAATATGGTTTCCTGCAGAAGTTTTTTTAATTTTTTTCTCCATTGGGGCACCCACAAGTTCAATTCTTTTTGCTTTAAGTATTTCAACCTAGTATATAGGGAAAGAATGAAAGGCAACAAGAAGCTGGGTTCTCTGAGGATGAACTGTTTCTTGTTGTAGAGTTTCAGTTTCCAAGTCCCGCTCGGGATTGTTGGGGATTAAGACTCTACAACTCTGCGCCAACGTTACTAGTATGGCAGGGTTTATCGATTGCTCACTTGATTTTGTCTATCAATAAACTCTGCTAGACTCGCTGATGAGACTCCGGAGTGTCGATGACTACGCGCAACTGTTCAGCTGTTGTTTTGATTTTATTATCGCTGCTGCTCCTGCAATGGAACAAGATCAGCAGCGCTGACAAGATCAAGGTCTAATTTGACAGAGAAGTCCGGAGAAGACAACATTGACTAGTTGATGGGCGTAGATTACTGTTGCTGCGCATTTGTTTGAGCTTCCGATAGTTCTTCTGAAATCGGGAGCGCAAACAAATGCGACCTAGTTGCTGGATTTTAGTCCTTGCATGAGAGCATACTATATATAGCTCTGATGCTTGGGTTAAAAATCCTTAAATTAACATGAGAAGAAGAATGATCAGTCGATCGAAACAGAGCTAGGTTCTAAAAATCCTGAGGATAACTGGAACCAAAGTTCTGTCCCACTACCTCACGACTATGCATGCAAAGAGTTCAATGTTTCATGATGCCTTTGTGTTGCATGTACAACCAAGAAAACCGGTCCTTTCGACAGTTATTTTTCCAAAAATATATCTCTGTTTCCAAAAAAATTATCCGAAAAAATACGGAATCCGCGTTACAAAATAGTGATTCCGCTGGCTTGAATACGTACATTACATACATACTACTACTACTATTTACTACTACTACTATTATTATTGCAAGCAAGTAAGTAAGTAAGCAATTAAATATTTCATGTATCTACGTATGTATGTATGTAAGTACATATGTATGTATTTACAAATGTATGTATGTATGTAAATTAATACGTCGTGTCATGTTATGTATTATGCATGTATGTATGTATATACACAACTGCGGCAAAGAAAAAACAATAAGAAAGAGCAAGAGGGAAGGGGATAGTGTACTGTTGGCGACGCGGAGAGCGACACCTGGGTCAGCCACCGGCACGGGGGGGGGGGGGGTGGGGATCAAGCTGTGGGAAAAAAAAAGAAAGAGCAAGAGGAAAAGGGGGGAGTGTACTGTTGCCGACGCGGGGAGCGACACTGGCTAGTCACCGCTAGCTCGGTGGGGTCAGCCACCGCTAGTCCGGGGGGGGGGGGGGCGGGGCAAGCTGTGGCAAAAAAAAAACAAACAGCAGGGCAAGAGGAAAGGGGGGGGAGTGTACTGTTGATTAGTAACTTCTTTAGAGAGAGAAAGAGAGAGAAAGAGAGAGAGAGAGAGAGAAAGAGAGAGAGAGCGAGAGAGAGAGAGAGAGGACGCAGGGAGCGACACCTGGTCAGCCACCGCTAGTGGGGGGGGGGGGGGGATCAAGCTGTGGCAAAAAAAAACAAAAAAAAAAAAAAAAAGAGCAAGAGGAAAGGGGGAGAGTGTACTGTTGCCGACGCGGGGAGCTGAGACTGGCCAGCCA
>WBZZ01001874.1:25000-27500 GCA_019918135.1 Paulinella micropora
GAGTTATGTGTGCTCTGTCGACAGATCGATTTGAAAGCACCTCCTACAAGGAAGGTACTACTCAACGAAAGTAGGAGATCGGAGGTAATCCAAACCACATATGTGAGACAGATCGTTCAACTGTCTATGCATTTTTGTGTCATATCTCTGCTCTTCTGCACTCTATGCAGCCAACCAACACAGTATGTGTCTGGTTTTGTTTGTGTTAGAAACACCCCTCTACCACTCAGTGAATTCATCCTTTTCACTGCATTCAACGCACTCTTCGTGTACCTACACTACCTTGCTCACTCCTGGCTACCTACGATGTTCGCCAACTCACGCCACGACGATCCTCTGGCACGCCTTCGGAAACACAAGAGGAAATGTCTGGATTCGTTTACCATCCTGGGCATCTACCATGGTCTCTTGCCTTCTGAGAAGAAGTTTCTGAAAGAAGTTGAAGAAGGGAAGTCAACTCCTCTCACTACGGACCTCTCCTGGACTCAGTCTACGCGGTTTAAGGAAGACATCTTCACCACTTACTCTGGTGAATACCGTAACATTTTACTCAAAGCAATAAAAGATAAACAAACAAATTTGTTACATCTACCACTGGTACCGACTCCGGCCCTCAAGCTGATGTGTAACCCCAACGTGACGACCCATGACATCTACCTGGATTACTTGGGACCCACAGGCTCTGCAGCTCAGCAAGAAGCTCTTTGGAACCAACTGTGTACTATTATTCCTTTGGAACAATACGTAAACTATTTGCCTGTCCCGACTGCTACTCCTGGTGTGCCTGGGGTACCTGCAGGTTTTGTGCTGCCTCCAGCCAGCACTCCTCCACCCAGCACTCCTCCAGCCAGCACTCCTCCAGCCAGTGCTCCTCCAGCTAGCACTCCTCCAGCACCGATACCGACTGGTACAACACCGGCAATACCTCCTGGAAGTATTCCACCAGTATCTGCCCCACCGAGTCACCCATTGGCGAGTCACTCTGCACCGGCAGCCCCATCGCCTACAGCAACACCGCCTCCTGGAGCAAGTCCAACACCAGCTTTTACTCCAGTTGCGATGCCATTTGGTGCAACAGCACTAGCCCCCAGTAGCCGAGTACCTTCAGCCACTCCAGCTGACCCGTTTGCCCGCCCTGGAAGCCTAGCTAGTGGAGCTACACCCTTGCCTCGACGTGAACCATTCCCATCATTGGGATCACTCTTTGCAAGACGTGCACAACCATTTGTCAGTCGTTCTTTGTCTTTGACAGATCCAGCTTTTGCCATACCGCTTTGACCGCTGGACCCCTTACGAGGTTCACTGCCAGCATTCCCGACACCAAGTTTGGTACCCACAACTTCGACGGGAACACCAAGTTTGGCACCCACAACTTTGACGGGAACACCAAGTTTGGCACCCACAACTTCGACGGGAACACCAAGTTTGACACCCACAACTTTGGTGGGAGCACCAAGTTTGGCACCCACAACGCTGACGCCTGTACTTTCGACGATTGGCCTTTCGTTGGGTGCAACGTTACAAGGTGATCACATTAGGCTACGCCCCATGTTCTCCATTCCGGAAGATGAACCCTATCCGGCGGCGCTTGCTGCTGGTACAGCCACTTCTGTGGAAAGCGGAAGTGGATCCTCCACGTCAACCACAACTTCGGGTACAACTCCGGCGAGTCCGCCTTCGACACCATCGTCGAGTTCATCGTCCAGTTCTTCGACACCATCGTCGAGCTCATCGTCCAGTTCTTCGAGTTCATCGTCCAGCTCATCACCCAGCACGACGACTTCAACTTCGACGACCGAGACTCCGACAACACCGTCAACCACGATCGACTGCACTCCATCGCGGACGGCTACTCCCTCGTCACCCACGAGTGGTGAGCAGCCTTCGACGTAGTCGGAAAGAAGAGTCCTACGATCATCCACAATTACTGGCGTACCGGCACGTACTTTGCATATGATGTCTCGAGTTCGCTCCCTGTTTGTCATGTCACACCCAACTACCGTACCTACCTCTGACGCTGCAACTCAAGCTCGTGAACTTGCATTCAACTTACAGTTGAACAACATGTCCATGCTCTTGACATGCAACCGACAACATGTCCATGCTCTTGACATGCAACCGAATCATTGATACAGTACAAAAGTGGGGAGACAAAACTGCAGTAGCACTCATGGACGCATACTGGGCCCGCTACATTCGTGTCACCGACGAACGCACCCGCGTTTGGAACGTCATCCCCTACATGCTCATCGAATACTTTCGCGAGCTGTTCAAAGGACGTTTGGACAAGGGAGACACGAAGCGACCAGCTCTGCAAGCTCTCAAGCTTCGACGCCTCAAGAAGGAAAGCCTCGCAGCTTACGTCAACAGGTGTATCACTAGCTACGATACAGCCTATACCGCCGGATATATGATCGCCGACTTGAACCAAGTTCGAGACGTATCCCGGATGCTTACCTCTATGGAACGTGATCGATGGACACGATATGCTACGGATGTG
>WBZZ01001874.1:40000-42500 GCA_019918135.1 Paulinella micropora
ATGTATGTAAGTATGTATGTATGCATGCACGCATGCATGCATGCATGCATGTATGTATGTATGTATGTATGTATGTATGTATGTATGTATGTACGTATGTATGTATGTATGTATGTATGTATGTATGTATGTGAGTAAATTATGTATGTATGTATGTATGTATGTATGTATGTATGTATGTAAACAAGTAAGTAATAAAGTAAAAAACTAAGTAAATAAGTATTAAGTAAGTAAGTAAGAAGCATAGCAAGTAAGTAAGTAAGTAAGTAAGTTAAGTAAGTGTGAATGCTGCAAAAAGGTAGCGATGTATGTATGTATGTATATACGTATGTATACATGTATGTATGTATGTATGTATGTATGTATGTATGTGAGTAAATAAGTAAGTAAAAAAGTTTTAAAAAAAACTAAGTAAGTAAGTAAGAAAGAAAGTAAGTAAGTAAGAAGAAAGTAAGAAGAATAGTAAGTAAGTAAGTAAGTAAGAAGTAAGTAAGAAGAATAGTAAGTAAGTAAGTAAGTAGTGTGAATGCTGTAAAAAGGTAGCGATGCATGTATGTATGTATGTATGAATGTATGCATGTATGTATGTATGTATGTATGTATGTATGTATGTATGTATGTGAGTAAATAAGCAAGTAATAAAGTAAAAAACTGAGTAAGTAAGTAAGTAAGTAAGAAGAAAGTAAGAAGAATATAAAGTAAGTAAGTAAGTAAGTAAGTGTGAAAGCTGCAAAAAGGTAGCGATAAATGTATGTATGTATGTATGTATGTATGCATGCATGTATGTATGTGTGTATGAGTGTGTGTATGTATGTATGTATGTATGTATGTATGTATGTATGTGTGTGTGTGTGTATGTGTATATATGTATGTATGTATGTATGTATGTATATATGTATATATGCATGTATGTATGTATGTATGTATGTATGTATGTATGTAAGCAAGAAAGTGGGTAACCACATAAGTAAGTAAGTAAGTAAGTAAGTAAGTATGTATGTATCCATGTATGTATGTATGTATGTATGTATGTATGTATGCAAGAAAGTGGATAACCAAGTAAGTAAGTAAGTAAGTAAGTAAGTAAGTAAGTAAGTAAGTAAGTACGTATGTACGTACGTACGTACGTATGTATGTATGTATGTATGTATGTATGTATGTATGTATGAATGTTAGCAGGAAAGTGGGTAACCAAGTAAGCAAGTAAGTAAGTAAGTAAATAAGTAAGTATGTATGTATGTATGTATGTATGTATGTATGTACGTACGTACGCACACGTACGTACGTACGTATGTATGTATGTATGTATGTATGTATGTATGTATGTATGTAAGCAGGAAAGTGGGTAACCAAGTAAGCAAGTAAGTAAGTAAGTAAGTAAGTAAGTAAGTAAGTAAGTACGTACGTACGTACGTACGTACGTACGTACGTACGTACGTATGTATGTATGTATGTATATATGTATGTACGTATGTATGCATGTATGTATGAATGTAAGCAGGAAAGTCGGTAACCAAGTAAGCAAGTAAGTAAGTAAGTAAGTAAGTAAGTATGTATGTATGTATGTATGTATATGCATGTATGTATGTATGTATGTGTATGTATGTATGTATGTATGTATGTATGTATGTATGTATGTAAGCAAGAAAGTGGGTAACCAAGTAAGTAAGTAATGAATAAGTACGTACGTACGTACGTATGTATGTATGTATGTATGTATGTATGTATGAATGTATGTATGTATGTATGTATGCATGTATCTATGCATGTATGAATGCATGTATGCATGTATGTATGCATGTATGTAAGCAAGAAAAAAATGTAACCAAATAAGTAAATAAGTAAGTAAATAAGTAAGTAAGTACGTGGGTAACCAAAAAAGTAGGTAAGTAAGTAAGTAAATAAGTACGTACATTATGTATGTATGTATGTATGTATGTATGTATGTATGTATGTATGTATTCATGCATGCATGTATGTATGTAAGAACGTAAGCAAGAAAATGGGTAACCAAATAAGTAAGTAAGTAAGTAAGTAAGTAAGCAAGCAAGTAAGTAAGTACGTACGGACGTACGTATGCATGTATGTATGTATGTATGTATGTATGTATGTATGTATTAATGAATGAAAACAAGCAAAAAAGTTGGGTAGCCAAGTAAATAAGTAAGTATATGTTTGTATGTATGTATGCATGTATGTACGCATGTATGTATGCATGTATGTATGCATGTATGTATGTATGTATGTATGTATGTATGTATGTATGTATGTATGTAAGAAAGTGGGTAGCCAAGTAAGCAAGTAAGTAAGTAAGTACCTATGTACGTAAGTATGTATGTATGTATGTATGTATGTATGTATGTATGTATGTATGAATGTATGCATGTAAGCAAGAAAGTAGGTAACCCAGTAAGTAAGTACGTAAGTAAGTAAGTAAGTAAGTAAGTAAGTAAGTACGTACGTACGTACGTATGTATGTACGCATGTATGTATGTATGTA
>WBZZ01001874.1:60000-62500 GCA_019918135.1 Paulinella micropora
GGCCGACCGGGCCATGGAGGGGCTGCAGCAGCTGGCGGACCCTCCATGTATGAGAATATATCATTGTTTTAAATAATGTTCATTATTATTCATTTCTTTATGTCGCAGCTGCTGGCGATAAAAATTTTGCAAATGACTCGATCGAAATGTTTGTTTTGTTTGCTTTATTATTAGCCAATGACGATAAGACGTTGCAAGTGGCTCGATCCGCGCTGCAGTGTGTGCGACTGTGGAATGTGCAACCAGACACCATGGTGCGGGGATTTCCTCCAACCAACCAGCAGGTGCGATGATGATGATCATGATCATGATTATCCCTGAAAGGTGATGGGAGTAGGGGGTGGGGGCTTGGGGGAGGGGGGAATTGGAAATTGTGTACCCCCCCCCCCCCCCCAACCCCCGCAAATCCGCACCCTGTCGGAATAAATCATGGTTTGTTGGAACGAGCAGGAGTGGGAGCTGATATTTGCAGGGTGGCTAGCCCCAGACTCGATGTTGATGCTGGAATAGTTTTTTTGGAACTCACTCACATATTTGCGTTAGGGGAGTGCCATGAATGCCAAAGTTCTTGGTTTTTTTCACCCCATTTCTGCACCCCCTGTCGCAATAAATCATGCTTTGTGGGAACCAGGAGGAGTTGGGCTCGTGTTGGCATGGTGCCCCAGATTCGATGCTGATGCTGACATAGTTTCTTGGAATTCACGCAAATATTTGCGTTAGAGGAGTGTCGTGAATGCCGAAATTCCTTGTTTTTTGGCAGTATCTACCGGTACCTCCGGCAATTCAACGTACGCTGTCGACGGGGCAGGGGGGGGGGGGGGGGGTCCGGGCCCCCGGGATCCCCAGCCCTGCACTTGTACGTACCCCACGCGAATCAGCCGATACCAAAATGAATGGCTGAGATGCTCCAAGGCTCTAAGTGTTGTGCCAGAAGGGTCCCTGCCGGTTGCCTCCTGCAATTGAACGTACCCTGTCGACTGGGGAATGGGGGGGGGGGGGGGGGGTGGTCCGGGGGGCCCTCCGCTCGGGAACCCAGCCCGGCAATTGTAAGTATCATATCGAGTTAGCCGGCACCAAAATGAATGGCTGAGAATGCTCCAAGGTTCCTCAAGTTGTGCCAGAAGAGTTAAGAGGCTGACGTTTGAGAATGAGAGGGAAAGCGACGTTTGAAAAAGGAGAGGAAGGGAGGGGGGGGGGAGGGGGGGGGGGGGGCTGCGCGAAGTTCTCGCACCGCAAACCATCCTTTCATGTGTTGGCGCAGCCCCAAGTTATTTATTATCCCTGAAAGGTGTTGGGAATAGGGGGTGAGGGGTTTGGGGGAGGGGCGAATCGGACATTGTGTACCCCACCCCCACCCCCCCGGGATTTCCGCACCCCTGTCCCCATAAATATCATGGTTTGTGGGAACCAGGAGGAGCTGGGAGCTCATATTTGTAGGGTGGCTAGCCCCAGACTCGATGCTGATGCTAGTATTATTTTTCGGAATTCACTCAAATATTTGCGTTAGGGGAGTGTCCTGAATGCCGAAATTCCTTGCTTTTTTAGCTTCGTTTCTGCACCCCCTGCCCCATAAATCATGGTGTGGAACCAGGAGGAGTTGGGAGTTCGTATTTGCAGAGTGGTGATGTTTGATGCTGACATAATTTTTTTGGAATTCACTCAAATGTTTGCGTTAGGGGAGTGTCCTGAATGCCAAAAATCCTTGTGTTTTCGCAGTACTTGCTGGTACTTCCGGCAATGGAACGTACCCTGTCGACGGGGAAGGGGGTCTGTCGACGGGGAAGGGGGGGTCCGCCCCCCCCCCCCCCCCCGAAACCCAGCCCGGCATTTGTACGTCCTCACCGAAGCCATGGTCACCGAAGCCAGGGTCACCGAAGCCATGGCTGGTACCTCCGGCAATTGAACGTACCCTGTCGAAGGGGAAAAGGGGGGTCGACAATTGTACGTACCAGCCCGGCAATGGTACGTACTCACCGAAGCCATGGTCACCGAAGCCATGGTCACCAAATTCATGGTCACAGAAGCCATGGCTTTCGGTAATTTTACGTACCCAGCCCGGCCATTATATGTACTCACCGAAGCTATCGTCACGGAAGCCATGGTCACGGAAGCCATGGTCACCGAAGCCATGGTCACCGAAGCCATGGTCACCGAAGCCATGGTCACTGAAGCCATGGTCACCGAAGCCATGGTCACTGAAGCCATGGCTTTCGGCAATTGTACGAACCCAGCCCGGCCATTGTACGTACTCACCGAAGCCATGGTCACCGAAGCCATGATCACCGAAGCCATGGTCACCGAAGCCATGGTTACTGAAGCCATCTCTTTCGGCAATTGTACGAACCCAGCCCGGCAATTGTACGTACTCACCGATGCCATGGTCAACGAAGCCATGATCACGGAAGCCATGGTCACCGAAGCCATGTTTACCGAAGCCATGGTCACTGAAGCCATGGCTTTCGGTCATTGTACGAACCCAGCCCGGCGATTGTACGTACTC
>WBZZ01001874.1:87500-90000 GCA_019918135.1 Paulinella micropora
TAGTGCTTGGGATAGGCTGTAGGCAAGTGAAAGGCGTGGCATTCGGTAAGGGCTTTTGGAAGGCTGTGAGGCATGTTGGGGCTCGGCTGTCGAGGCAATTTGGTGGAGGGAAGGCTGATTTTCTTTCTGTGGTTGCTAGAGGTGTTTGTCGAAGTGGAACGTTTTGATGATCCGCATCGTAGTTTAATATTCAGTCTCCCTGTACTCTGCTTGAAAGTTCTTCTCTCTCCGTTCACCCCTTGTTTTATTTATGTTCGCCTTCTTACATGCTTCCTTTTCATCTCAAGGAAAAGCAAGCGTTCTTCAAGTATTAGCTAGCTAGTGGGAAAAAATAATATATACTGCCCACTAGACCTCATCCAGGACCGGCCGGGTCCTGATGTCAACCAAGCCGGAGCCGCATCGGGCTGCAAATCACAATGAATTCACCTCTACGAAAAGCATGTAATATATGTATGAATACTAATACTAATATTAATATGCATATGGCAAGTTCAAGTATTACTGAACTCAGCTTGAAACTTGAAGTCGGCGGTTCAAGTATTAATACAGTTACTGAAGTGGCTGGCAGGTGGAACAAAAGCCGGATCATCGGCGATCACGTGTTGGAGCTGTGGCGTCACGGTCAATCAATCATGATGATGATGACATTCCGTCGGAGTGACCCGCGGTGCCTGTCGTGCGTCAAACCGGTCTGTAGCCGCCGGGTAGGTCACATCATTGATCTCAGTTTTTTTTTTTTTTTTTTTTCAAGTTTTTTTTTTTTTTTTTTTTTCAAGTTTCACCAATCACTGTGACTTCAACTTTTGATATTAATAGTAATGATATTAATATTAGAATACTTGCCACGTGACTATTATTGTAATAGCAGTGATAAGTGCGAAGCGTAAGTCTGAGAGAAGGGGAGTGTGGTAAAGGTGGAGGTGACTAGTAGACTCCCGCAGTCAAAACGAAGGAATGAGACCGTCACGTCGCTCGGACCGTGCCCAGTACTGGTACTCTGATTAATATGATTTCACCTGCTCTTAGGAGCCTACGGTCAGGATTTAAGATGCAGCCGGGAGTCCGCCCCCATAGAGACTTTTATTAATAATATTAATATTATAATAGAGAGTTCATTATGTATTTATCCGTTTGGGTTGTATCCAAACCGTCAGGCTCACAAAAAGTGAAACAAAACAGGAAAATTACACAAAATCTGAAAAGTAATTTCTTTTTCCCACTTGAAATGAAAGATTTATTAATAATGTTAGCCTACGGTCAAAAAAAAAAAAAAAAAAAAAAAAATTAAATATTATTACCGTCTAAGTTTTTCTAGCAGGTACAAACTAATTTGAATATAGAATTTGATGCAGGCCGGCATCCAGTAGCACGCACATAGACATTACAGTAATATTAAATTATTTTATTACCTGGAGCTTGCTGGCACCATACAGTCTAATTTTAATGATTTTAATAATTTATAGTTGGACTGAACAGGGGGTTACGGGACCTCAAGTGTCCTTGCTCGGCCGGCGCCCCTTTGCACTTGAAGGAACGATGGCCAGGTAGGTATATACAGAGCTTTGATGTCAGAGGTCTTTGGTGGTTGAGGCTAGGTGCCTTAAAGAGAAGGAAGCGGGAAGCAGCACAGTCAAGGGTAAGCCAGAAAAGGTTTTTGAAGGTTTTTTGGTTGTGTTCCGGCCAAACGTAAAATCAAAAAAGTTTTTTGCGATGTGGCCCAAGTTAGGTGTTCGCTTTGGAAAAAGAGCAATTTACCAGAGGAAGATGTGGTAGATGTCAACTTTATTTTGAAGTAGTCTCGAAAAAGGTCCTTAGGTGGTTATAAAAGGGTACTTGGCATCGACTGCGTGTAATACGTACTCTATCGGCTGGCTCGGAGCTGCTCGATCTCCGCCCGAAGCCGGGCAGCCTCCCTTTCCTTTTCCAGCACCTGCAGTCTTTCTTCAGCAGTCTTCTTTTCCGCCTGCAGCATAGCACGGAGCTCCTCGACGCTTGCAGTTGCTGCCACGTCCTGCGCCTACAGCGTAAACATGGGTCTTGTTCCACGTTACTATTACTGAAGACATTCAAATTGCAAAATGATAGCTTGAATCGCATCGTTCTCAATCAACCATAGTGTTAGGACAATACTGAACCCCTTGTCTGAAAACTCAGGGAAAGAGCTTTGAAACGGCGCTTAGGATTTTTGTACCTCAAATATTGATTGAAAAACGTGAGTTCACATTTGGACGATTTTGTGCCTTGAATGCAGTCAGTAATATGGTCAAACTTGTTGAAGGCAAGATTGACAGTGTTTGCGACACTTCTCCACTATACGATTGTGACTTGCATGCTAAAGCTACCGACCGGCGCGGATGCTTGTCCGATGGGGTTGGCGGCTCGCTCTGCGCGCTCCTTCGCCTCCGACGCCGCCACCTGCTCGTCAGTCAGGGGGCTCCAACCGCTTGAAGGGACTCACCAGGCGCCGCACCAGCTCATCGCACATGGCCAACGACTG
>WBZZ01001874.1:97500-112500 GCA_019918135.1 Paulinella micropora
TTAATTTTGATGATGCTACCCTCGCTTTCTTTGCCTCATACTTCAAGAGCAGAACGCAACAGGTACATACTCAATATGCGCGCTCGCAAGCGCGGACGATAACACACGGAATCCCGCAAAGTAGCACGCTATCCACTACTCTTTTCCTCCTATACATTGATATAACCCTACATGTAAAAAACGGCAGTCTATACATATGCTGACGACACCACACTAGTGGTCACAGCCAAAACTAGCGCAACACTACAAACAAGCGCGCAACATACTATAGACCGCCTAATCAACTACTTGCATAAAAACAACCTTGTTCCTAACCCAGCAAAAACCCAGTACACGATTTTCCATAAGCACCCTTTTAACATCCATCTAGCAATTCACAACCAAGAGATAGAGCAATATCAACAAGCTAAGCTTCTTGGTATTGTTCTACACCGCAACTTAAAACACCACCGACAGGTCCACAACGTTATCACCAAAATCTACCATATTGATTCAGATCCTGGCTATGTAGATAAACTCCTGCCTACCCATACCCTAAAACAACTGTACTACTTCAATGTATACCCACACCTCATATACAACATCAGTATATGGGGCACGCAAGATAAAACAAAAAAATATATACAACCCCTACTTAACATACATAAACGCATAATACGCCTATTATTACAAGCAGCCCCGCGCACCCATACTGTCCCTCTACTACATAAGCTACCACTATTAGACCTTTACAACCTATAAACATATAGAGTTTGCATTGAAATGCATCCATATATTCACTTAACACAAGTAAAAATCAGCCCATGCATGATGATAAGTACACCAGTACCACCGTCAAGCATACCCATCGAACCCGTTACTCCCTAAAGCGTAAACCATATATAGATACAAACGACCCGCATTTCACACAGGTTAATGCAAAATTTACAACACATTACCCGATAATATCTTTCACATAACCAAACTAAGCCAATCAAAGTAGCACTTAAGAAATATTTATTAACTAACCAGGCCCACAACGCCGGACTCGAAATATATTAATAGCTACCCAGACACTGGTCACTGCCTCGGTCAGCGATTTGCTTTAGGCAATAGCTGTTAGCAGTTTCTCCATGAGTTGTAATTGTACCAATTATTTCTCTAAATTCAAAGAATCTAATAATCTAAAGGAGCTTTGAGTAAAACGTTGAAAAGGAAATGAAAAAGAAGGCATAAGGCAATACAAAGGAGGGGCGGGGGGGGGGCAAAAGAAAGATAACGTTAACAGACCACAAAATCAGTGAGGACATCGTGTTTGCCGTCACGAAAGGCTGCCAAAGCCGCCTCCATGTTGTCCCTACACACACACACACACACACACACACACAAGAACAAGAACAAGAACAAGAAACAAGAACAAGAACAAGAACAAGAACAAGAACAAGAACAAGAACAAGAACAAGAACAAGAACAAGTACAAGAACAAGAACAAGAACAAGAACAAGAACAAGAACAAGAACAAGAACAAGAACAAGAACAAGAACAAGAACAAGAACAAGAACAAGAACAAGAACAAGAACAACAAAACACACACTGTTAGCTAGCTAGAGAGCGAGAGCGAGAGAGAGCGAGAGAGAGAGAGAGAGAGAGAGAGAGAGAGAGAGAGAGAGAGAGAGAGAGAGAGAGAGATGAGAGATGAGAGATCAAGAGAGAGAGAGAGAGAGAGAGAGAGAGACCAATCCAGCGCACATACAAAACCAATCCTAAACCAACTCGAACTGCTTGACATCACCCACCTATACACTCTCCGTGTATGCATAGAAAATCACCCATTCATTTACCCTAAAAAACGTGTATGCATAGAAAATCACCCTCCGTGTATGCAGACAACACACCCAGACTTACCAAAAATATGTACGACAAAAACAAAGACGCAATCCTAGCAAACCTCAAAACACAGTTAGAATTCATCACACAGGACAACGCAGAAAGCAGCGACACAAACCAAAGTTTAGAGACATACAAACAACAATAACAAAAGTCATAGAACACTTCGAACGAAAACCAAAGCAATGCAATAGAAGAAAAAGCTGGTGCAGCCCCATAATAAAGAGGCAAATAAGAAAAAAGCACCTACTATATAAAAAATGGAGAGATAACCCAACAACAGAAAACAAACAAGCATACAGGACACAGAGATACAAAGTCGACAAAATAATACACAAAGCAAAAAAAGACGAAGTTATGAAGACGCTAGAAGAAAATAAAAACAACCCAAAAAACAACATAGAAAACTCAGAGAGTTAGTACCTAACAACAAACCACCGAGAGCGTCGCCAACCACAATACAATACAACAACAAAACATAGACAGACCCCATAGAAATAGCAAACGCACTCAACGACCATTACATAACAATAGGCAAAAAAACAAGCAACAGCATACCAACAACCGAACATAAACAACAACCAGAAGAGAAAGCGGAAGAAAACAAACAAACACATCCAAGCTTCAAACTACATAACACAACAGAAGACATTGTAAACAAAACACTTAAAAACATAAACAGAGATAAAGCAGAGGACATATACAAAATAAAACCAACACTTATAAAAGACATGCACGCCTTCCTCGCACCTATACTCACCAACCTCTTCAACAAAGCCATAAATGAAAATAAATACCCAGACGCACTCAAAACAACAAAAGTAATAGAACTAAAGCCAGCGACACAAGCATGCCAGCCAACTACAGACCGATATCATTACTACCTATAATAGCTAAAGTATTTGACACAATAATAAATAAACAAATAATGGATCACCTGACAAAACACAACATAATATCACATACACAATACGCATTTCGACCTAACTCAAGCACAACCATGACAGTCCAAACCATAATAAACCAAATACAAAAACATAAAGACAAAGAAGAGCTAGCACTAGCTCTCTATGTAGACCTCTCGAAAGCATACGATACAGTAGAGCATTCAAAGCTACTAGACAAACTTCGACGAAATTTTAATTTCAACGAAGGTACAGTCCAGTTCTTGCATCCTACTTCTCGAACCGCATTCAAGAAGTCCACACACAATATGCCAAGTCTCACAAACGCACCATCACACATGGCATCCCGCAAGGCAGCACACTCCACCACCTTCTTCCTACTCTACATAAATGACATAATCAATATTATACAACAAGGGACAGTATACACATATGCAGACGACACCACACTCATAATAACAGCTAAAAATCCTAAAAATCTACAAGAAAAAACACAAACAGAAATAACGAAATTAATAAACTACTTCCACTAATAACCTAGTACCCAACCCAACAAAAACAACATACACAATTTTTCATAAAACAAAACAAAATATCACAATAACAATAAACAACCATACCCTCGAGCAATGCCAACACGCAAAACTCCTTGGCATAACACTACAACATAACCTTAAATATGACCAACATATTAACAACATAATCCGTAAACTCCAACCCACAATCAAGTCATTACTATATGCTAAAAAATATCTAAACATAAAACAAATGAAACAACTATATTATACACACATATACCCACACCTTATACAAAACATCTCCATCTGGGGGACGCATGACAACAAAAAGAAATATATACAACCACTCATAAAAATACATTAAAAAATAATCAGAATAATTGCAAAAACACATTACCGCGCATATACAAAACCAATCCTAAACCAACTCGAACTGCTTGACATCACCCATTCATTTACCCTAAAAAACATCTCAACAGACCACTCCACAACAACACCTTTACACCAATCAATATCATACACTCATACAAAACCCGATACTCAACAAAAGGCAGCCTCTTTGTTAACCATAAAGACCCATACCTCACCAAGATCTTTGCAGATCAATTGAAGTCAATCCCAAAACATATAACAGATGAAACAAAAATCAAACCATTCAAGAAAGCACTAACTGCATATCTACTAAAACACCAACAAACATCATAGTACATATAACGTATGCACACACGCGGAAGGAAAAAAGAAAAAAAAAATAGGGGGGGGGGGGGGGGGGAGAGGAGAAGAACACTAGGCTTGCTCCTTTGTCTACTACCTGAAGAAGAACTATCCGAATCAATCGACGTATATGGTCAACCACGCCCACTCCCAACTTCCCCCCCCCCCCCCCCCTCTCTCTCTTTTACTCTTTTCTGTGAAAAAAGAAAAGAGAGGGGGGGGCCGCCACACATACGACTACACCTTTACAATTACATAACCATAACATAGCATAATAATATATATCACCGCGCAACATATCTAAGCAAAAAATATTAATTTTAATAACTATAATACAATATCAACAACTTCCACCCCCCTCCCACCCCTTTTCTTCTTTTATTCTTTTTCTAGAAAAAAGAAAAGAGAGAGGGGGGGCCGCCACACATGACTACACCTTTACAATTACATATCCATAACATAGCATAATGATATATATCACCGCGCAACATATCTAAGCAAAAATATAAATTTTAATAACTATAATATAATATTAATACTGAGCCGCTGAATACTAATTTAATATTTAATATCTTCCTTAATACGCTCAACTGAATAACTAGGTTCCCACCTTTGATAAAGGTATAACTTACTAGCTATACTTTTCACGTGGAAGTTCCCTGAGTCCAATTGTAAAAATTGTTCTCTCAATAAAAACGAAGAAGAAGAAGAAGAGAGAGAGAGAGAGAGAGAGAGAGAGAGAGAGAGAGAGAGAGAGAAAACAGCATACTACACAAAACACCCACAAGCACAATAACACTGGTAGGCGACATTAACTACAAACTACTTGACAACATACATAAACCACACACAGATTTTCAAAACCTAATGATACACAACAACCTCTACACTACAATAACAAAGCAACGAGACACGACATGGTCCACACAACATCCCACACTCATAGACATGATAATCACCAACAATAATGCTAACATAGAATCAAACATCATAAGCCCATGCGTATCAGACCATCATCCCATATACGCAATAATACACACCCGCACAAAAAAACCAGACACAAACAACACACCCACACTCACCAAAAGCATATATGAGAAAAACAAAGACACAATCCTAGCAAACCTCAAAACACAGTTAGAATACATCACACAAGACAAAACAGAAAACAGCGACACAAACCAAAAATTTAGATACATACAAACAACAATAACAAAAGTTATAGAACACTTCGAACGAAAGCCTAAACAAAGTAATAGAAGAAAGAGCTGGTGGAACCCCATAATAAAGAGGCAAATAAGAAAAAAGCACCTACTATATAAAAAATGGAGAGATAACTCGACAGCAGAAAACAAACAAACATACAGACTACAGAAGTACAAAGTCGACAAAATAATACACAAAGCCAAAAAAGACGAAATAATGAAGACGCTAGAAGAAAATAAAAACAACCCAAAGAAACAGCACAGAAAACTCAGAGAGTTAGTACCTAACAACAAACCACCGAGAGTGTCACCAACCACAATACAATACAACAACAAAACATACACAGACCCAATAGAAATAGCAAACGCACTCAATGATCATTACATAACAATAGGCAAAAAAACAAGCAACAGCATAGCAACAATCGAACATAAACAACAACAAGAAGAGAAAGCGGAAGAAAACAAACAAACATACCCAAGCTTCAAACTACATAACACAACAGAAGACATTGTAAACAAAACACTTAAAAACATAAACAGAGATAAAGCAGAGGACATATATAAAATAAAACCAACACTTATAAAAGACATGCATGCCTTTCTCACACCTATACTCACCAACCTTTTCAACAAAGCCATAAACGAAAATAAATACCCAGATGCATTCAAAACAACAAAAGTAATTGAACTATACAAAGCAAGTGACACAAGCATGCCAGCCAACTACAGACCAATATCACTACTACCCATAATAGCTAAAGTGTTTGACACGATAATAAATAAACAAATAATGGACCACCTAACAAAACATAACATAATATCACACACACAATACGCATTCCGACCTAACTCAAACACAACCATGACAATCCAAACAATAATAAACCAAATACAAAACATAAAGACAAAGAAGAATTAGTGCTAGCATTGTATGTGGACCTCTCAAAAGCGTACGACACAGTAGAGCATTCAAAGCTACTGGACAAACTTCGGCGAAATTTTAATTTCAACGATCCAATTCTTTGCATCCTACTTCTCGAACCGCACCCAAGAGGTCCACACACAATATGGTAAATCTTACAAACGCACCATCACACACGGCATACCACAAGGAAGCACATTATCAACTACCTTTTTCCTACTCTATATCAATGACATAATCAATATCATACAACAAGGAACAGTATATACATATGCAGACGACACCACACTCATAATAACATCCAAAACTCCCACAGACCTACAACAAAAAACACAAAAAGAAATAACAAAATTAATAAATTACTTCCACTCTAATAAACTAGTACCGAACCCAACAAAAACAACATACACAATTTTTCATAAAACAAAACAAGATCACAATAACAATAAACAACCACACCCTCGAGCAATGCAAACATGCAAAACTCCTGGGAATAACACTACAACACAACCTTAAATATGATCAAAACATCAATAACATAATCCGTAAACTCCAACCCACAATCAACTCATTGCTTTATGCTAAAAGATATCTAAACATAAAAACAATGAAACAATTATACTACACACACATATACCCACACCTCATACAAAACATCTCCATCTGGGGGACGCATGACAACAAAAAGAAATACATACAACCACTCATAAAAATACATAAAAAAATAATCAGAATAATTGCAAAAACACATTACCGCGCGCACACCAAACCAATACTAAACCAACTGAAACTACTTGACATCACCCACCTATATACACTCCGTGTATATAGAAAATCACCCATTCATTTACCCTAAAAAACACCTCAACAGACCACTCCACAATAACACCTTTACCCCAATCAATACCATGCATTCATACAAAACGCGATACTCAACTAAAAGCAGCCTCTTTGTCAATCACAAAGACCCATATCTCACCAAGATCTTCGCTGATCAATGGAAATCAATCCCAAAAAATATAACAGATGAAACAAAAATAAAACCATTCAAAACAGCACTAATGACATACCTACTCAAACATCAACAAACATCATAATATCTATAAATATAAACACTCGCAAAAAAAACAAAAAAAACAAACAAAACAAAAAAAAAAAAAAAAAAAAAAAAAAAAAAAAAAAAAAAAAAACGATGGAACAACAAGTTTGCTCCCCTGTCTGCTACTTGAAGGAGAACTCCCCGGATCAGCCAACGTATATGGTCAACCACGCACAGCCCCAACTTCCTCCTCTCTCTTTCACTTTTTCTCACGAAAAAGAAAAGAGAGGGGGGGCCGCCAGACATAAACTACTGCACTTTTACAATAACATATATATTCATATCATATTATAATATTATCACTACTGAATATATCTAAACATAAATATTAATATTAATAATATTAATACTAGATATATATAACACCGAGCCGCTAAATACAAATTTAATATTTTCCTTTAATACGATCAACTGAATAACTAGGTTTCCACCTTAGATAAAGGTATAACTTACTAGCTATACTTTTCACGTGGACGTTCCCTGAGCCCGATTGTAAAATTGTTCTCTCAATAAAAGCGAAGAAGAAGAAGAGAGAGAGAGAGAGAGAGAGAGAGAGAGAGAGAGAGAGAGAGAGAGAGAGAGAGAGAGAGACCTACAAACACACACACACACACACACAGACATACACACACACACACACACACACACACACAACTAGAATGAACGTGCTTTACAAACGCACAAAAAACTTTCATCAAACCGCAAACTACGTGCGAAATAACGGGAGTTTCACAAAATCAATAAACAGGTTAGAAAAACATAAGTTACACTTTTGAGTGGCCTCTGAGGCATAATAAGAAAACCTCAGAACTCAAACACAATAAAGTGATGCAAATGCAAAATAGAACTTCTTTTTATGATGAATTTTAATGAAAAAGGCGTCGTAAGCGGTTTTGAGTTTGCGTCTTTGTTTTTTTCGGGCTTGTACTGTTTCGTATCTCTACCTACCTTCGCAATCCCCCCCCCCCCCCCCCCCCCCCCCCCCCCCCCCCCCCGCCCGATCCTCTCCTCTTCTTCATCATCATCATCTTCTTCTTCTTCTTCTCCTTCTTCTCCTCCTTCTTCTTCTTCTTCTTCTTCTTCTTCTTCTTCTTCTTCTTCTTCTTCTTCTTCTTCTTCTTCTTCTTCTTTGCCTTTGCCTTTAATTTAATGAAGTTACTTTTACAAGTGACCTCTGGTCATCCATACAAATCGTTAGCCCGAAGGCCATTGATTTAACTAAGACGGTGACCCTTATAATATTAATATTTAAAATTATTAAAGTAACGTTGCAATAAATTAAAGTAATAATAATAATAATAATAATAATAATAATAATAATAATAATAATAATAATAATAATAATAATAATAATAATAGGCTTCCTCAGACTATAGCATCAGATCCAGATCCTGGACATGTGCCTCCATTGGGTCACCGGGGTCAGCCGATCCCAACGCATTGTCAGAACACCAAACAGACATAGCAGCAACAGCAACAGCAGGGGCAGATGGGGGCTGTGAAGTGCATGAAGAGCTAGATGCGAGGGTGTTAGCTGAAGAGAAGAACTCGGAGACACTACGCTGCGCTCCCGAACCCCTCTCTCTAGCCAGGACGTCCACACTGCGCGGACGGCCGCGCCGCGCAACATCAACGTCACTTGGGGGAGAGGGTGGGACAGAAGCTGATGGAACCTCAGTGAGGTCAATCACCTCCTCGCCCCCATCCTCCACCCCAAGCTCCTCCCTTTTACCCTCCCTAGCAGACCAACACTCAGACACATATGAACCAAACAACACATCCAACTTTGGAGGGGGACGCAACGCTGTAACCCCTAACAACGCAGCAAGCCTAAAGTTACTGCGGAAGCGCGACTTCCCCTGAAAAAACTTACAAAACAATCGTGATTGATCCACAGGCGACATATCATCCCAACCCTGCCGCACAGAGCCCTCCCGCTCCCGCCCAAGCAACACATCCTCCACCACAACCTCACCGCCTACGACCTCACCACCCTCCTCACTCCCTCCATCCCCCTCAGCACCCCCCACAGCCATGCCACCGAGCCTCTGCATACTCAGCAACAGCTGCTTACGTCTCCCCTCATGCATGGGGCAAACCCATAAGAAGTGCGCAAGGGACTCATTGACATCATCATGACAACAGAAGCAGCGAGGGGACATGCCACTGACCAACTTGCTGCGTTACAACCGAAGGCGGTTGTTGCAGCTGAGCAACCTTCTCCGAAGCAGATTATAATGCGCATCATCAAGGGCTACCCATCTTGGGAACTCCTTAGTTCCAAAGACTTGTCTTAGGATGACTCGCAGGCCATCAGTAAGATCGCTGCCTGCCTCTCGCTTGTCCCACATCAGTTGCTGCACCATCTTGACGTCCTGCTGAAGGGCCCACTTGTCCACAGTCGAACTCCAACCCTCGAGGTCCTTCTCTGAGCTATTTAGGAGCTCCTGAAGCCCTTGTTGTAGATCCATTGAGTCCCTGATAGCGCCTTCGGCCTCCGCAGTCCAATCGGATTTGACTTGAGATGCGATGACAGGAAATCGCTTCTCCGGTAGAACACGCAGCCGTCCATAGAACTTCAGTTGTGCCGCCCGCCGCAAACGCTCCGCACTCAAAGAGCGCGCCAGAAAGAGTGTAATCCACTTGCTTGTCTTAGGGCTGATGCCGAGAATCATCCTCATGGGGCGCAGCATTGCTGCCTCCAGCTTGGTGAGCTGCGATACGGGGGCACGCCAGACATCGAAGGCGTACTTCAGCTTGGCCCCCACAAGTTGATTCCAGCACATGAGACGATACCTAGCTTGTATCTCACCTGCACACCACAAAGAGTACCAACCTGCGGTGGCGACTTCAGTGACACGCGTAGCCCGCAGGGCCTGCTCCTTCCACTTCAGGTCGTCGGTGATAACCACTCCCAGGTACTTGTACTGACTGGTGACACAAAGCTTCTGGCCGCGAAACCACACCACGGGCTCACCTCGCTCCCTGATACTTGGTCGTTTCGCCTTGCTCGACGTGTAAATGGGCATGATTTCCGTCTTGCCGGGCTTCAAGTTGACTTCCAGCCGGTAATCTTCCGCGAACTTGGCCACAACATTGACCATCTTCTGGAGCTCGGTGCGACTGTGAGCGATGAGGGCCACGTCGTCCGCGTATAGAAGTGCCTTGATGTCGTTCAGCCGCTTCACATCCGTGATCTTGAGGGCACTCGCCAGCCGATCACACAGCTCATCCATAAAGACGTTGAAGAGTGTAGGAGAGAGAGGGGACCCCTGTTGGACGCCTACACCCTCCAGTACTTCGGGGGTGAGTGCTCCATCAACTAGCACTTGCGACGAAGTCTGCTCGTAGCACCTGCGTAGCGTGCGCCAGAACTTGCCCCTTACACCCAGCTTCCAGAGCCTCTCAAATAGGCCATCTCTCCAAACAGACGGGAAAGCCTTGCGTAGATCGACGAACAGGACATACGACTCCCGCTTCTGCTGCTGACGCCCCTTCAACCTCTGCCAAAGGGTAAAGACCTGATCCGTAGTGCGACGCCCCGGGCGGAAGCCTCCCTGCTCTGGACGTAGCTTATCCGGGCCATCCACGAAGAGCGTTAGACGAGTAGCTAATAAGGACAGATACAGCTTACCAAGGCAACTAATAATCGAGATATCCCTCCAGTTGTCAGGATCCGTAGGATCCCCACCCTTGGGGATATTGACGATGATTCCCTTGCCCCAAGCTTTTGGAGTCCTCTCGGCTTCTCGAATCCAGTTGAAGTACTGCGTTAAGTAGCCATTGATGTAGGCGCCGCCATACTTGAGCATCTCGTTCTTCACTTTGTCCTCGCCACAAGCTTTGTGGTTATTCAGGGCACGTTGCCTTGCAAGGACCTCCTCTTGCGTGAACGGCTTGTCCAGCTCTTCGCAAGTGTCTTCACCTACTTCGTGCTCCTTCATAGCCCGGGCCACCTCATCTCTGAAGCGATCGTTCCAGTGGAACTGCCGCTTAGCTTCGGCTTCCTCCCACTCCAGCGAGCCTGCTTCTGCACAGCACTCCACCACAACAGCCGCACTTGCCGGATTTTCCCGTGGCTTCACCGAATTTTTCCGAAATTCCTCCCACCGAGCGACCTTTTCCGGCAGCGTACACGCCAGTGAGCCATCCTCCCTTTGCACCGGCGCGGAGACCTTCGTTCTGCGTGCCCCGCCAAGCCGCTTCGCGAGTAGCCAAAAGCGCTTTGAGGATTGCTCGCGTTGACATTTGACCGCTTCTTCCTGCACTTGCTTGAAGGAGGCGGACTTCTTGGCCCGAGTTGCCTTCCGAATTTGCTTGCGGAGCCGTAGCCAATTCAGACGGGCTTCCGCATTCGATTCATCCCTCCTGTATGTTGCGTAGGCCTCCCGGCGCTGCTGAATGAGCTCCTTTAGCTCCCCGTCGAACCAATTGTTGGTGAAACGGAGTCGTATACATCTGGAGCCAAGGACCCGGTGCGCCGCCATTCGGAAGGACTGCGCCACTCGCTCGGTGACGTCATCTACCACCCGTTGGCTGTCGGCACCACCCGATAGGTCAAGCTCAGGTAGCTGATGCACTCCAAGCTTCTGTAGGCAATGCTGGAATACGTCATCGAACTTGTCGCGTAGATAATCCAGCGCTTGCTTCGCAGCGTGATCATTACCCGAGACACCAGCACCAATAAGCTTATCAACACGAAAGGACCTGTAAGGTTTCGCAGCCCGCTTTGGCCGGCGCTGGCCGCTCCACGTCAGTTCGGCCCATACTGCCTTGTGGTCCGTATCAAGATCATCTTCGCATACTCCGAACTTTGCTCCAGATGCCAAGCCAGGCGACGCGCAGATGTAATCGAGGAGGTGCTTGCCTGTGCCCATGCCGCGCTGCTCACGCCGGGACCACCAGTAGGACCCTTCCACTGGGCACGAGAAGCCGCTCAGATTTCGCAGGCCCGTAGCGACGAGGACAGCCGCGAGTCTCTTGCCGTTCTCCGAACGTACCGGTGCTCCCTTATCATCGACCTCCCCGTGCTGACCGACGATGCCCTCCTCTTTTCGGCTGCATGCCGGCCCGAGCTTCGCGTTGGCATCCGCCACCGTGACCACAAGACCTTTGGCTCCAAAAAAAGCTATAGCTACCTGCCAGGCCGCATACGCCTCTGACGACTCTTCTTCCTGCGTTTCCTGGGGAAAGTAGCCGTTGCCCACATAGATATCCTGAGCGCCGGTAACACCCGAGGCGATACGCAGCCACACTTGCTGCCGGTGGTCGACGGGGGCTGACACCAGGTTGCAATACGGACCAAGGAAGTTAGCCACCGCGAATAGAACCCCACCCTTGCAGCGATTTTTCTCGCTGACCTCCGCAGGTTTTCCAAAAATCCGGAATCCATCCAGGCTGCATTTGGAAAGTTGCTTCTTGCCCATGCGGTGCTCCTGAGCCCCGATGACTAGCCAGCCCTCGTGCTTGTAGAATGATGCCCATTCCGCCGTGCCTACGTTGTCGTATCCCGTTTTACCCTGCCAGTTGTGACTCGCGACGAGTAGCTTGAAGCCGGTATCGAACTGCTTGGAGCGGTGCTTCTTGGCTCGTTTCCGGACCCGACGGCCGCGCTTGGCTTCCGCCCTCGTGCTGCCCCCCTCTGCAGGTGCTTGCGCAGGTTGGTCCCCCACTGCACTGGCCGCCGAATGCAGGGGCACCACATGCACATCAGCACACTCAGACACACACTTAGGTGCATCGGCAGCCAATTCCGAAGACACCACCTGCACATCATCGACACATTCTTCATGCAGAGGCAAGACGCGATATCCCGTCGCAGCTTCCTCCTTCCGGACCGCCGCTTCCCCACGCAGATGGATGCGAATAAGCCTTCGGACACGTTCCCTGTCCCTGAACCTGCGCCCAAGGGCCACATTGACCCCTCTGCCGAAGAATTTGAGATGTTTGAGTTGCTGCAACGCTGTCTGCCTGCTGTCATCGTCCTCGTAGACCAGCTCCAGGTGAAGAGACATTCGCTGGCCTTGCCACTCCATTACCGGGACCACCAGACCAAGACCGCTCATTTTGGAGGCGATCTCCTGTAGATTGGCGCGTTCTGAGAGCCCCCAGACAATCAGATTACGCCCGTCCTTGTCGTACCGATCTACCTGCCGGTACCGTCGAGGCGGCGGTGCCATCTGCCATATAGCGCCGCTCGCCTTATGTTGAAGCGCCGACCCGTGTGCCAGGTTTGGGGAGGAAGGATGAGGCGCAGCTAAGATAGCCTCTCCACGTGGTTCAGGAATTCCGTCATATACGCGAGCCCTCATCCTCCCATCCTGGGACATCGGGCCAGAGCCCGTCGAAGAGGCATTCCCACGGGGATTGTCCAGGTCTTCGGCGATTCTACCTTGTCCCATAAGGGCCACAGTGGTAGCTCCGTGCTTCGCGTATTTGTAATCCATTGAGAGTAGTAGACGGCCAATGTCGCTGGCCATCACCGCCGCGCCTCTTTACGCCGAGGAAAGCGCCCGTCCATGCAAATAGCATCGGCGGTATCTGCAACACACACTACACGCATTTCCGCCGGTGTCACTGGACGCTGCCGCATCGCTTCGTGCCCTTCGGCGCCCGCCAGCACCCCCAGCGTCGCCAGAACCTGCCTCACGCACTACACATACTCTCCATCGCATCGCCAACGCCTCTACTCTCATGCCTTATGGACTTTCAGCTGCTCCTAACAATACACATCATGAGGTACGGGTGTCCCCGAGTGGAGCCAGATCGGACGGCGTGCCGCTGAAACTCCTTCCCCCACGTGGGTATAGAAGGCGCGAACCTAGCGGTACCTATAGGGTCTTACAGACAAGTATAGTAATCCCAGCCGAAGCTGCTCAGTTAGAAATGCAACGGTGGAGGGTGTGAATGCATGGGGCAAGGCACGGCAACGCAGCAAGGCACTGGCAAGGCATTGGGACCGACTGAAGCCCCTCTCCAACGTGCGCTCATCATGTGTTCCAGTTAGGCAACCCCGAAGAAGCGAAGATAGGGAGGAGACAAAACCCAGATAGGATGAAGATAGGATTAACATGAAGCCGAAATGGAGCCGAGTTGGAACAGGTCAACTCAGCCCCATCTCGGCTCAATGTGAATCCTATCTTCAACCCATCTCGGTACTGTTTCCTCCGAATGCTCACCTCAATAAGATCACCAAACCGGAACTGGAAGCCCCCAGGCATTTACTCGGCAGGAAATTCGGCGAAAATGGGCTAACCAGGAAACCAGACCCAAACCAACAGCCAAGAAAAACGAGCCAACCAACAATCCAACAGACAACCCCACAACCTGCCTGGCCGAACCCTACCGAGTAAATGCCCAGTTGAGAGTTGCGCATATCCCGGTGACCGCCCTCCCCAAGCGGTCACCTTCGTGGGGAGAGGCCCAACCACCTCCTCTTCCCATGGAGTGCCATCTTGTGCACCCCTCCAGAATAATAATAATAATAATAATAATAATAATAATAATAATGATAATAATAATAATAATAATAATAATAATAATTCTTCCTCTTACTCTTACTCTTACTCTTACTCTTACTCTTACTCTTCTTCTTCTTCTTCTTCTTCTTCTTCTTCTTCTTCCTCTTCCTCCTCCTCTTTCTCCTCTTCTTCCTCCTCTTCCTCTTTAATACTTTCTCTACTTACAGTCAACTTGTTGGCCTCAGGAAAAATGTCCAAAACTATTAAAGAGGAAAAACATGCACGCGGCGGAAGGCGGAAACTCAGCA
>WBZZ01001875.1:0-7500 GCA_019918135.1 Paulinella micropora
GAAAATAAAAGCTCTACAAAAACAAGTAAAGAAAATAAAGCAAGCGAGAGAAGATGTTGATATAGCGAAGGGAGTAAAAGAACTAACTATTTCGTTGATTGAAGAAATCACGAAATATAATAGTTGGATAAATAAAGGATTACATATTCGGGCTGGGATAACGACACCCGACGATATGAACGATGTGTTGAGAACGATTACGAGCGAAAGAAAGAGATTAGACGAAGCTATACTAATAGTAAGACGAAAAATTCACAACAGACAAAAACAAATTCAACCGATGATTGCCGAACAATAAAACCCCTTGGCAGGTAGGGTTCAAAAAATAGCCTGTCTTACCTCCTGTGTTTTTAAACACTAAAACTTCAATATTACTTAAAAAGCCCTACTAACTTTATGTTGTGGGGTAGGACTGTGGATGAGAGTGGTGGTGTCTACTACTACTAATGTATTTCCTTCTTCCTTTCTTGATTTCTACTTCATTTCTTGTTTGTTGATTTTTGGCGATTTGGACTTATAAAGACCCTTTTCTGGCTGGTATTTTGCTTGAAAAATACCTGCGCGAAAAGGGTAATCATCTTCTGTCGAGCTTGTTGCTGACAGCGTCCGTTTTCCTTCTCGTGACGCTTTCGTTGATCTACTAGCTTGCTTTGCTTCTGATGTAGCATCTATGTATGGTTCGCATGCTTGAGTTCTCAACCTTGACCACCCCGTCTTCACTATACATGCTTCGCCTTACGCTAAGTTTCCTTCCTATGTGAGCGGCTCGAGTCATCAATATCTCATTGTTGTGCAGCTCCTACTTAGTGCAGGTATGGTCTCTCTACTACATCCCTCACATGTATTTGCGGTCAACAGTGTCTTTACGGTGCCTCGCTCCGATATACTCCTTCGCTTCATCATGGATGCCAGGAACACCAACGAGCTGATTTTAGCTCCCATGGATCCTAACCTCCCTGGGCCCGACTGCATTGCTCAGCTTGACCTACGACTATCTGATGAGGTCTATGCTGCTACGTCAGACATCTCTAAGTTTTACGACTGCTTCTTGCTCCCGGAGTGGATGCTGCTTTTTATGGCTCTGCCGTCTGTCTTTATCACCTGTATAGTGCTTGTTCACCCGTGTATGAGGTGCTTATCTCAAGGGTTTTCTCATGCTGTGTCTCACACAGTCGTACCATCGCAACATGTTTTCCCTGCACCTTCCTCAGTTTGCAAGCGGGGTGCTCACCCGTTCGTCTGACATGCTCTTGAATCGGGTCCGCTTGCTTATCTACATCGATGACGTTACCTTCTTGTGTCCATCTGCGGGGGCAGTCAACTTTGTTCTGGCTGCATACGAGTACGTCCTGGATATGGTTAGCCTGCCTCGGGCTGTAGAGAAGAGACAGTGTGCTAGCCAGAGCACCAAGACATTGAGTCATCTGCTTGTCAAGAGAAGGATTAGCGTGCCTGTCGCTGCACTTCGGGCTCTTCAACTGCGCACGTCCCAGATGCTGGCTCCTGACAGTGATGGTGAAATCAATGTTTCGCCTAGAGACATCTCTCGGAAGGAAAGGGAGAGAGAGAGAGCGCGAGAGAGAGAGTATGTGTGAGAGTGTGTGTGTGTGTGTGAGAGAGAGAGAGAGAGAATTAGTCCATCGATTCAAATGTGTTCCACATTTCCTAACGCGCGCGGTCGAGAATCCTTGCATTCCCTTTAGCTGTGACAACTGCAGAGATGTTCCGGAAATACTGCGTGAGCCCTCTGCCAGATTCTGGAAATGTTCCATCCATCTGCTGGTGAGCTTGTTGTTGTTGTAAATTTAAGTAATTAAACTAATAGCATGATGATGCATGGATAACTGCCTTCAAACACACTTAAAGACATAGATGTTTAATCATCCCCGTTGTTGTTCTTGTTGTTGTTGTAAATTTAATTACAGTAATTAAACCAGTAGCATGATGGTGCATGGATAACGGCCTTAAGCACACTAAAAGACAAGTATGTCTAATCATCCCCGGCCGACTCGGGACGCCAGAGCATGTCTCACTGTACTATAGGACTCTAGAGCTCAAAGACAAGAAATAAAGAGGGAGGGAAAAGGATCAGAAGAGCATGCACTTAGTAAAACAACAGCATACGAGGGAGAGAGGAAAGTTGTTGTTGTTGTTGTTGTAAATTTAATTACAGTAATTAAACCAGTAGCATGATGGTGCATGGATAACGGCCTTAAGGACACTAAAAGACAAGTATGTCTAATCATCCCCGGCCGAATCGGGACGCCAGAGCATGTCTCACTGTACTATACGACTCTAGAGCTCTAGAGCTTAAAGACAAGAAATAAAGAAAGAGGAAAAAGGAGCAGAAGAGCATGCACTGTAATAAAACAACAACATAAGAGGGAGAAGAGGAAAAGGGGTTAGGAGCAGGGACAAGCCTCGAGAGAGGAGCAAGTCTACTGAAAAGGGAGAGAAGGAAGAGAGGGAAGATGAAGGGGGAGGAGAAACTCGCCATGGCCAATAGGAAAACAGTCTGAGCAACAAGTTAGAAGCTCGCGTGTGAAATGAACAAGTCGAATGGAGCAGGCAAGCACCAGCAATCAGTCACAAGCGCTGGAGGCCGAAAGAGAGGGCTATCTAGAAACCTTCAAGGTCAGAAATGACAAGGAGTAACATCCTAGCATTCAAGCAGGTGGCAAGAGCCCCATGGCCACCAAGATAGCCTGCGAGTGGATCATGGGCCCACCTTCTGTACCTAGGGCTGTGACACCAAGGCAAAGGTACACAGGAGAGGGCGAGGGATTGGGCTGCCCTATCCGCTGACCCAAGAGAAGGGTAGGCTGCGAAAGAAGGATCACTCCCTAGCAAACTAGCTGGGCCATAGAAGACGTCCAGTTGCGGGGTGAGGAAGCCCGCAGGAGAGAAGGGGCGAGAGGCTGTGACAGTGGAGTCACAAGCAGCAGATGAGGACCAAATTAATTAATTGTCAATAACTAGTTTGAGTGTGGCTGTCGAATATATATATATATATATATATATATATATATATATATATATATATATATATATATATATATATATATATATATATATATATATATATATATATATATATATATATATATATATATATATATATAATATATATATATGTATATATATATATAATATATATATACATAATATTATATATATATATTATATTATATATATATATATATATATATATATAAATATATATATATATATAATAAAATGTCACTCACATCCCCGTTGTTGTTCTTGTTGTTATTGTTGTTATTGTTGCTGTTGCTGTTACTTGTTGTTGTTGTTGTTGTGGTTGTTGTTTTTGTTTTTGTTGTTGGTTCAATTTAATTAAAGTAACTAAATCAATGGCAAGATGGTGCGTGGCCAACGGCCTTTGTTGTTGTTTTTGTTGTTGTTGCTGCTGCTGCTGCTGTTGTTGTTATTGTTGCTGCTGTTGTTCAATTTAATTAAAGTAACTAAATCAATGGCATGATGGTGCGTGGCTCACGGCCTTTGAGTGCCACTTAAAGACAAGTAATAAATGTCTAATCATCCCCAGCCGACTCGAGACGCCAGAGCATGCTCACTGTACTATGGGACTCTAGAGCTTAGAAACAAGAAGTAAAGAAAGAGGAAAAAGGAGCAGAAGGCATGCACTAAAGCAAAACAACAACAACAACTTTGTTGTTGTTGTTGTTGTTGTTGTTGTTGTTGTAGTTGTTGTTGTTCAATTCAATAATAATAAAACTGTTGTTGTCGTTGTTGTGTTGTTGTTCAATTTGATTTAAGTAACTAAACCAAAGTCATGTTGTTGTTGTTGTTGTTCAATTTAGTAATAATTATTATAAAATTTAAACAGAATGATTAAAATGCAAGATGGCTACAGCCTTCACTTGCCACTTTCATCCCCAGCCGACGGGACGCCAGAGCCTGCTAAGACTATAGTTCTCTAGTGCTAGGAAACCAAAAATAAAGAAAGAAGGAATGAGCAGAAGAGTGTGCCCTATAGTCGAACAACAACAAGAGAGGGAGAAGAGGAAAGTTAGTGAGGGATGCAAACTAGATCCTTCAGAACAGAGTAATAAAATTTAAACAAAACGATTATAAGTGCAAGATGTTGTTGTTGTTGTTCACTTTAATAATAATGATAATAAAATTTAAACAAAGTGATGAAAATGCAAGATGGTGTGTGGCTACGGCCTTCACTTGCCACTTTCATCCCCAGCCGATGGGTCACCCCGCAACTGGACGTCTACTTTGGCCCAGCTAGTTTGCTAGGGAGTGATCCTTCTTTCGCAGCCTACCCTTCTCTTGGGTCAGCGGATAGGGCAGCCCAATCCCTCTCCCTCTCCTGTGTACCTTTGCCTTGGTGTCACAGCCCTAGGTACAGAAGGTGGGCCCATGATCCACTCGCAGGCTATCTTGGTGGCCATGGGGCTCTTGCCACCTGCTTGAATGCTAGGATGTTACTCCTTGCCATTTCTGACCTTGAAGGTTTCTAGACAGCTCTCTCTTTCGGCCTCCAGTGCTTGTGACTAATGGCTGGTGCTTGCCCGCTCCATTCGACTTGTTCGTTTCACACGCGAGCTTCTAACTTGTTGCTCAGACTGTTTTCCCCTTGGCCATGGCAAGTTTCTCCTCCCCCTTCATCTCCCCGCACTAGAGTAAAACAACAACATAAGAGGGAGAAGAGGAAAGACTATGAAGAGAGCAGACAAGCCTCGAGAGAAGGGCAAGTCCACAGAAAAGGGAGAGAAGGAAGAGAGATGCTCTTCTGCTCCTTTTTCCTCTTTCTTTATTTCTTGTCGTTGAGCTCTAAATTGCGTCGACCTTGGAGGTGTCCGCGGCGATACCTTTCTTGCTGCAGCGCTTGCCCAAAACTCGCGGTAACCTAAGCGTAGTTTACGGGCCGACCCATGAAGGCCGGAGTCTCGCATAGCTTGGAAGATGCAGCGGAGCTCGTGAAGATGGGTGTCGAGTCCTATAGTACAGTGAGCAATTTCTGGCGTCCCGAGTCGGCCGGGGTTTATTAGACATCTTTTATTTGTCTTTAAGTGGGTTTGAAGGCCGTTATTCATGCACCATCATACCATTGGTTTAATTACTGTAATTAAATTTGCAACAACAACAACAACAACAACAGCAACAACAACAACAGGCTCTGGCGTCCCGTCGGCTGGGGATGAAAGTGGCAAGTGAAGGCCGTAGCCACACACCATCTTGCATTTTAATCACTTTGTTTAAATTTTATTATCATTACTATTAAATTGAACAACAACAACAACATGCCATTGGTTTAGTTACTTTAATCAAATTGAACAATAACAACAACGACAACAACAACAACAACAATTTTATTATTATTAAATTGAAAAACAACGACAACAACAACAACAAAGTTGCTTTGTTGTTGTTTTGCTATAGTGCATGCCTTCCGCTCCTTTTTCCTCTTTCTTTATTTGTTTCTGAGCTCTAGAGTCCCATAGTACAGTGAGCATGCTTTGTCTTTAAGTGGCACTCAAAGGCCGTGAGCCACGCACCATCATGCCATTGATTTAGTCACTTTAATTAAATTGAACAACAGCAGCAGCAGCAGCAACAACAACAACAACAAAAACAACAACAAAGGCCGTTAGCCACGCACCATCTTGCCATTGATTTAGTTACTTTAATTAAATTGAACAACAAAAACAACAACAATAACAACAACAACAATAACAAGAACAACAACGGGGATGTGAGTGACATTTTATTATATATATATATACATATACATATACATATACATATATATATATATATATATATATATATATATATATATATATATATATATATTATATATATATATTTAATTTGGTCGACAGCCACACTCCAACTTGTTATTGACAATTAATTAATTTAATTGAACAACAACAACAACAACATCAACATCAACAACGAGAACAACACACTCTATCTTGTCATTGGCTCAATCTATTTATTAAATTGAACAACAACAACAACAGCAACAGCAACAACAACAACAACAACAACATTAGCAGCAGCAGCAACAACAACATCATAATCATCATCATCATCATCAACAACAACAACAACAAACATGTATTTTTCCCTCCACAGCAGCAAGAAATGGACGTGGTGCAAGGGAACTTTGCACAGGCCCTGGATCTGTTGGCAGAAGCGCTGCCTGGGGCCTGTGTAGTAGCCTTCGACTTAGAAATGACGGGGCTCCAAATGAATGCCAATGAGCGGTCAAGCAAATAGTCACATGTGCAACATATACGATAAATACGCATATATATATATATATTTATATATTTACATATATATATATATATATATATATATATATATATATATATATATATATATATTCATTTATTTATACATATTATATATATAACTTATATATACATATATATACATATATACATATATATATATTACATGTAGCTTCAATAATAGTCACCAAGGTATAACTTATATTAAATTGGTTATATTAGGTTTGATAGTAGTAACTTGTGTAACATTTACTATATAAATAATATGAATGGGCGAAGATAAGTATAAATAGAAGGTTGGGTATGTGCTGTGTTGCATTGTGCAGGTACATTCGGTGGTGCGACCCTCCATCGGTCCCCATATGCATGCACACATGCGCGCGTATATACTTACAGCACAGATCCCCTCATAAGCGCGCACACACACACACACACACACACACACACGCGCGCGCGCGCGCGCGGCACACACACAGCTTCCCTCTACCCACCCATGCGTGCATAAATACACATCACACATACGTCTATGCATGCATACATACGTATACACACACACAAATCCTTCCACACATGCATGCACACAAGTACACAAAAACACAACCACACATGCATCAACACACACAAAGAATGCGCATCCTTCCACACATGTATGCATACTTATGTACGTACACGCGCGCATATACACGCACATATACACGCATACTCTCTCTCTCTCTCTCCTCCCGTTCCCCCTCCCCCCTACCTCTCTCTCTCTCTCTCTCTCTCTCTCTTCTCTAGCTGCATTACACAAGGGCGCGAGAGTCTGCCTCTAATTTTTGCATGACACAGCTCGGTATCGCCTTCCTTCCCTTCCCTTCCCCCCCCCCCCTACAACACACACACACACACCCTTTTTATATGAATGCGATCGTTTCGATGCTATTTGGGTATGCCTGTTTTCTCTACGTGTGTGAATGTAAATTTTACATTAGTAAGTTTGATGCGATACAGTTGTGTGCCTTGTATGTGTGTACATGTCTATGTAAAATTTTGGTTCGATGCAATCCAGCTGTGTCTTGTTCATGTGTATATAATTTTTTTTTGTAAATACATCTCGATGAAATTCAGGTGTGTCGGTCTTAATACGCATGTCTATGTTTGTGTATAATGTTTACATAAAAGACGTTTCGATGCAATTCAGGTGTGTGTGTCTTCTCCTGGGAGCGGG